>JAITYZ010002008.1:0-20969 GCA_027744595.1 Paronellides praefectus
ATCAATATTTGCATAATATTCGCGAATTGTTAATCAAAGTTCATTATAATGGCAGCATATAACATTTACACAGTTGCTTTGCTACTTAGTTACCCCGTTTAAACGGTTTATTTTTGTTTGTGATGCAATAGAAATGCAGTGGAGTTTATTGTAATTTTCTTCAAGAGGGAAGCCATACAAAATGGGGAAAAATTATTGATTTGCCGAAGACGGCCACGGAAAAGGCTATGAAAAATATATATTTTGTATACTTTATATTCAGTGGTCAATTTAAGCATAGGTATTAGTAATAATTTTCTATGAATTTACATACATGAATGAGCATCATTGAATTTTCCAGCTGGTTTGACCACCATGTATTACGCTTTTTGAACTGACTGACTGCCCATTACCAAGAACAATTTTTGAAACGAGAAATGAATGGAGTATTTTATGAATTATGATGATGATATGATTATTTATAGTTGGTTGATTAGTATACAAGTTTTTTAAAATAAAGTTGGGTGACAGACAAGCTATTATAAAAAAAGATATCAATAAAAAAATCAAAGGATTATTGATTCAAATTCAAAGTATATTTGTTTTGGTTGAAAAATATAAACGTATCTTCATGTCGATGTGTAAAGGATTGCATATTAGGGATTATCTCGGTATGTTCTTGCTGACCTCTCTGCTCATGATCTCTTTTCTTATCTTATTTTTCTTATGTAATTTATTTCCCGTTTATCAGTGTCTTGTCATGTTTCGTTTGAAACAAAGAGCCAAAATGATAAATGACGCATGACCCCTTCTCCTGCTCCTGCTGCTAGAAGGAACAAGATTGACGAACGTTGGAACATAGAAGGAAATTGATGAGTAAAGTTGAAAGTTTAAGTTTAAAACAAGAATAAAGTGATGTCGGGCACGCTTTTTTACATTTTTTCTTTTCGCTTTTGTAAAGTTTTGCAACCAATATAAATAAGTTTTAAAAATATAATATGAGAAATTTTATTAGGTGTTGTGAATGTATGAATGTTGGACAATTAATGGGTCTGAGTATTCGAGCACGGTCAAATTACCTGATTATTTTAACCTTAAATCCAATGAAAACGGAGATGATGGTAATCTTATGTGCTTACCTTAATTAGCACGTTTTAACATTTCACTTGAAAATGTAGACTTTTGCATTAAAGTTGCATTGGAAAGGTTGACAAAGCAAAAAGATCGTTTAAAAAAATTGAGCTTGCCATTTGAGATTTTTCAATATAGATACGTATTTACCTACACAGACCACTAAATGACGGGCACACTGTTTTTAAACTCAAAAATTGAAATCAAACTCATAATAGTATTGTTATTATATTGTGAACTGGACTAGATGCCCCAAAACTGAAAAATCCCTAATTTTCTCTAATTTTCACGAAAAATTGCGGGTTGCCACTACTTCTGATGATGATGACATCATTCATTCCATTTCTTTTCATTCATACACTGCTTATTAAAAATTTGTACTCATCAAAAAATTGCATTCAATCCCTATCATCATTTTTAGCTGCCTTCTGGACGTAAAAACATTCATCCTTCAAAAAAGAAAAAAACCTGTCATTGTTGATCTGATGGTACTAATTTCTCTTCTTCTTTTTCTATGCTGACCACTGACTCTGACCCTCCACTGAACATTTTATATATTGATCTCTCATTTTTTCTTAAACTTTATAAAAAAAACTACTCTCCAGGCCAAAAATACATATTATTCATCAAATCATCTATATTATTAGCTATGCCGGTTTTATATATGCCTACATATCTAGACAATTGTTCAATGATGATGATCAGTCTGCTGGTTTTGGCTAATGGCGTTTGGTAGCATGTAATCACCTCAGAACGAGCGCTGCCATCACACCACCACCGACACTCGACATTGCAATGCAGAAAAAAGCAACCTACACAAAAACACAACAAAACATGATAGATGCATAATAATAGTATATATATTTTCTTGAGAAAAATTGCACACATGTGTCAAATATCATTATATTTATATAGATAGGTATGCACAATGTACGGAGAATTTCTAAATGCGTGGAAAAGGATGATAATACCTAATCGCCTCTCTCACTCTCGAGTCAGCTTTCAAGATAAGAAAACATTGAAGATGATGATGATGATCATCATCCCTCTTGCTAATAAGTCAATAATAAGCCCACTACTACCACCAAAAACCATGGATGTAATAAGCGGAATAATACTTTTAGCTGAGTATCAACTTAACTTTAAAATTTTCTTTTTTTCCCAATAAATTGTTCTCAGCAAAAATCCAGCTGGCTGGCACCTCTTATTTCTTAATATCTGTGAACAATGAGATCACTTTTTCCCCGTACTTCTTGTGTAAATGTAATCTGTAGGCGTCAGCTAAAGGTCATTTCATCATCATCAACATCATCATCTTTTTACCAAGTGAAGTGATACGACCCGTAAATGGAGCCAAAGTCAAAAAGCCATTTAACTACCATATTAAAGCTCTCTTTAAAACTCTTTTAACAACTTTATTTTCTTCAATGGAAATTCACAAAGCCATCACACTCTCTCACACAAGTCAAATCAGGCGAAAAAAACATGAGTGATGAATGACGATACAATGAATTGAGACACTATACTAGGTATACTTGCATCGTCGTAAGCACAAGCAGTCAGTCAGTTAGAAAAGCAAAAAAAATACAAAGATGAGAAGAAGAAGATGATGATCGTCATCACTTTCCGGTCGCTGCCGCACCAGCCGCCGCCAACTCAACTTGAGAGAGAGAGAGATGATCAAGCAAAGTGGAATATCATAAACATCAATATCTTCATCATAGCCATCGGGTGTGGGCACACACGGCACTAGTCAAAATTTTGCAGAGCAGAAGCATCACAACAACAAAATAATATAAAATATATGTAGACTTACACACTCTACTCCAATCTAACCAACAACTCAAAAAGATAATAGCTGTTGTTTATGAAGACACTAATTTCATTCACAAGAAAAAAAGTTTTTAACCCTTTTTTACTAACCAGCTTACAGAAGCAGCCATGTTTTGATGCTCCTTTTGTTAGATTATCAAAATAAGACTGCTCGCGTAAATTAACTTTGCCCGTTAGTAAATGGAACATGACCCCATTCCACCACCTGAACAAAGCTGTTTAAAAATCAAGTGCGATGATGATAGTCGACGCACGAGTGTAAAAGACGCCAAATAAATATTTAAAAGTAGACCGGGAAATCATTCCAGAGTATTCCCCGATTTTCCGGTTTTTTCAAGATTCTCCAAGTAAATGAACATTATTCTCTTTAAAGCACTCTTAAGAGTTATTTTTATTCATCTTTTACTTTTTTTCTTTCATTAATTCCCATACACGAGCTTCACTCATTCAGAAATCAGTGTTCCTGTCATTTTGTCAATGAACCAGGAAGAAGATCCTTAGAATCATTATTACCAGCGAGCTAGCTTTTTAAGCTTAACTCCTTTTTATGTCCAATAAGCAGGCAACTAGACTTTGATTGCCCTTCTTTTTCCATCTTGATTATCATCATCATCATCAGTTTTGTTACTTTGCGTCCATTGCCCATTCCATTTTTTCAATATTATTATTGACTTTTTACATGGACCACTGAACAGTAGGTAGAGCAAAAGCATAGGAATCTCACCAATCCACCAAACTCAGAAATGGATAGAAAGAGAGCAGAGAAAAAAAAAGTTTCCAACTAAACCCATGTGTCATCATACATATCATCATGATACACGTTTTACTCTATTGCTACGCTACTGGAAAGTTTCGTCCAAGCCAAGCCAAAACCCACCCTTTTTTTCTTTCCCAAACTTTTCCACCCATTTTCTCCTCGTGTTCCTCATTTCTCCGTTTCTCTTGAATAAACCACGAGTTTTACTTGTTGTTCACTTTCTTATGCAATTGCACCACCACCATCAGCACTACGGTTACTACCCGCTTCATAAAATAATGTACATTTTTATGTATCCTTTTTTCTTCAGCGCATAGAGACGCACAGTCACACAAATGACCATGATCATCCGAAAAAAATATATATTTTCATCTCGCTGCTCATCCTTTTCCCCTATTTCCACTCCCAGATTTATTTTGTGTACCATGAAGCCAGAGAGAGAGAAAGAATGTCATCGAAAAAATGTAGAGCAAAGCTATCCAAAATCCAAGAAATGCATTTAACCGTGTATTCCGTATTCTCTCCCTTCACTCTCTCGGTATCCTCCCAAAAATACCCACACACACTCATCTGCACACACACAAGTTGAAGAATGCAATGCACCAACAGCACCAAACAAAAAGGGGAGGAAGACTACGTGTGAGAGAACCACCAACTCTGCAAATCTCTCTCTCAGAAAAAAAAACCCTTGCCGCCACCCTGGCGCCAGAAATATCGACAAAAGTCTCCTTCTTCCACCACCACCACCACCACCACTATACTTCTGCTGGAACGTTTGCTGCAAAAAGCATTCCCTCTTTGGTTGGAAAAGGGGAAAAGGGAGAGAAGCAGAAGCAGAAGCAGAGAAAAAGAAAGGGAAAAGGAGTCTGCGAATTGGGACAAGCAGTATCATCATCATCATCGTCATCCACATAGTCATCTCGTCCAACAAAACCAACCACCAACTCCATCCAGAACCATTTTTTCTCTTCTTCTTCTCTGCTCTGCTTTGCCAGCAAAAAGTATATAAAAAATATATCTAGAAAAATATATTTTATTTTTTTCTATGTCTGCTGACTTGACTTGTTTTTTTTTGGTATATTGGGTTGATACGGTACATATCAACCCTGCTTACATGTCTTTTTTGGTTTTTGTTCTGTTTCACAGAGTTTTTCATCCACACATTCGTCCTTGCTTCTTTGCAATAAAAATAACACACATAATAATATATAGTACTATACCTACTTATTATATAATATATTCATACTACCCACAAAAAAAAATAAAAAAAAGTTGTAAAACTACAGTGTGACGACTACTTGTTCTATTTTCTATCGACAATATACTTTTTTTTATTTCTTCTTCTTGGAAAGGAATCCAATATTACTCAATTCAGGAGAAATGCACAAAAATGGTAATAATCCAATGCACTTTTTTATCTCCCTTTTTCCATCTCACTTTATATTTTACTATGAAATTTTTCTTTTGCCTTTTCCCCTAATTTTTCTTCCAAGAAAGAAGATATTATATCCAGCATGGAAAATACATAGTGGTTATAATGATGGTGGTGGTGGTGTGGTACTATCGTTGTTACTTGGGTTATTAGTATGGCAATATATTTTTGTATGGCTTCTGTGTAGTTTAGTTTTATCCCTCAATATTTTTTGTGATAGTTTTTATCCCAATTTTTTTGTGCCCCTCTTTCTCTTGTTCTCCGACTTTGTACTCGACTCCTAGCCAAACTCCCTCTCTCTCTTTCCCTCTTTCAACAAAGCATGTTGTTGAATGGATTGGAATAACAACAAAAACAAGTTTGTATACAATATTTTTGATGTAAAATGAATATTAGGTGGTGATGTAGACTATCGTATTTTCTTCTTTCCCTCCACGACCCACTACTCAACTCCAATGAATGCATTTTCTCATCGTTTTTAAGAGAAAAAGAGTGCAAAAAGGATTGATAAAAAGAGGAGCCACCACCCCAACAACAACAACACCAACCACCTACCTCAATCACCGCCGCCACCAATATCACATGGATACCTACACAGTCTCTGCTGCACTTTACTTGTCTTTTAGCTTGGATTGGAACTGAACGATAAAATATATAGACCTTTTTTCTATTAGGCCATGTGACTATACTATTTTCAGTAGTATTTACAACAGGCTTTGCACTTTGTTCCCTTAGCACCACCAACCAACGTGCATTTCACCACTATTTATAATACTACCCGGGAATTTATGTTAGCCGTTACTCTTGGTTGATGCTTTGGTTATTTAACTGATTCCAAAAGGGATTTTTTCTTCTTTTTCATCATAGCCATTATATGAAATAAAGAATCATCATCATCCTCACAAGATGAGCAAAGTGAGAGGGATGAATATTATGTGAATGAACAAAAAGCTGGTGTGCATACGAAAAATGAGAGAGGGAAAGACAGCAGGAAATATATTTTTAACACAAGACAAATTCATAGCGACATGCTTTCATATTGGCACATACGTTTTATTTGTATTGGTACATGATACAGAAGAGTATATAAATAGTACATTAGGTATGGTATATTTAAATACATGTGTATTTATTGTTTGTTAGGACAAGAGACTTGCTGGGAAAGGGAAAGGCTCGAGTTTACGTCCTTCCTTTTCACCGCCACCACTCCACCACTCCACCCACCAGCACAACAAGCCATTTGAGAATGTGAGACATTTTATATTACATCATCAGCAATTGCTCTATCTCTCTCAAAATGGAAATTTTTATTGTGTCTACTGACTATGCAGGAAAAAACTGTAACATCTTCATTACAAATAACACCATTTTGCTATGCTGCAGCCACCACCACCAGCGTCCTTGCTATGTATTGTTACAATTTAACAAGTGTACTCTGAGCTGTGCGCGGGGTATATACAAATTTTTAAAAGCACTTTTTGCTTTCTCCAACAAAAAAAAGATCAAAAAACAAGAAAAATATTTTCTGAATGGGGATGTTTTTTAGTTTGTCTGGCATGTATGCATGCTGCTTTTTTATACCTATTTATTTGGGTAAAGATTCAATATATTGGAATGTGGAATGTGAAGAGCTACAAGAAAAAACAGTGCAAAAAACACAAGTTTATTTTCTTTTAAGAAAAAAGTTGTTATTTTTCTTACTCCTGTCATCAGATCAAATCTTCTTTACATTACAGTAAACAGAGCAAAACGTTTTTACATTTCTCTCTTTATAAATATCTACCTACATCAAAAAATATACATAACGTAGTGCAGTACCATTTTATTTTTTTGACAATTATGTATGATCTGCTGTAATTCAACCGGGAGTCTTCCTCTGATTTATGGACACAAGCACTTTACCCACCGCCGCGGTGCGGTCAAACAGACAAAACGTGGCCTTTAGCTTTATTTTCCCCCATTTTTTATAAAAAGGAATCAATATTTTCGAAAAGTAAACATGTTTTATTTTCATCTAGCTTCAAGATCATCTTCCACTCCAAAAAACCCTAAAAATGTTTTATTTTCTGCAAAACAACAAATCGCATTAAAAAATGTTGGAATAAATCATTTGTCTAACAGTCCGTTATAATCATGATCATTATCATGATTATTTTATATATAACCGTAATAACGGTAAGAAATTGATCTTATGGCCTTGTGAACAAAATATCTTGCTTTTTGCAGATGAAACTATGAAAAGGCAACAAGTCATAAAAAATCAGCAAGTATTTTTTTATTCTTACCTACTTATTTTTCAGCAAGACAAGTCTAGTAAATCCAATTTTTTATACTTGAACAACAACAAAAATTTTATATAAAGGGCTTGGTCGGATTTTGACTCGTCCTCTGGTTTGGCAATTCTATAAAAAATTGCCAATTTCATTTTTTACGACGGTATTATTCATTCATGTCGTACTTTGTATTTATATATGGCATGCCATGTGCCTCAAGTTACTGACGTAACAAAAGACAAAGTACAAACTCCAGCGATCATCATCAACAATAACATCAAGTTATGCACCGACACCACATAAAAAACCAAGTCAGCAAGAAAATAAAAATGCAACATTTTTTCGACTTTTTTTTCTTCGAAAACTCATTTGAAATTCTTCATTGCATTTGTTTTCCATGTCGGTGTATAATATGTGGTTTGGTTCAATTAAAACTTGTAATCCTTTTTCCCCTCTTACTTTCCCAGTCCATCTTATTTTTCTCGAGAATTTATCCTCATCCTCATCATCATTTCAACAACAACAGCAGCAGCAGTGAGTGAGGGTGGATTTATACAAGATTATTTGTGTGTTATATTACGTGTCTACTTCCCTTCTATTCTTTAAAAAAATACATGTCCATAAATGGCAGTTGACAAAAATAATGAGCATGTCCACACAATAGGTTTACAACGTCTTATTAATGTTTGTTGATAATCACATTAATATTCTGTTCCCTCTCTTGTTTTTTTCAGGAGATTACCAAAAAGAAAAGCTGATGATAACAAATTACTTTTCCCCTCTGTGTTTTTTTTCTTTTCCTCTTCTTCACCTTCTTCTTTTTCTTCTGAAGATCCTTTTGGAAGATTTAAGGTTTGGATCTCCCAAAAAGTTTGCAAAAGATCCTTTTGGAAGATTTAAGGTTTGGATCTCCCAAAAAGTTTGCAGTTTTGCACCCCATAACAGTCAATACCACACCGCACCAGCAGCATCAGCACAGCCCTTTTTTAGAGGAAAATATGTTGCATGTACAGTCTACACAGTATACATACAAATAAGTCACCCAAGTCATCATCATCATCAAAAAGAGTCAGGGTAAATCACATGAGCAAACACACACACACACGCCTCATTTGATTCACACTCTGCAAAAAAATGTCTGATGTTGAGTTGCTGTTGTGTTGTAGTATGCCTGCTTGTTGAAAAGTAACAAGTGTCGTGTGGATGGCCAGCAAACAGTTTTACAGATGGGTCAGTAAATCAAAGTGAGCGACTTTTTTTTGCTATCGTATTTTCATCGTACCCATTGACCAAATAAGGTACTGATTTTATATATATTTCTTTTGGAATACAATCTACTAATAAAAAAAATATGTGTATAAAATAATATGCAATGATGATGGTGGTAGCGTGGCTGTGGTGGTTGTGAATGAAGTAGTTTGGTAATATATTAAATCGTCACCAGTCTACCATACCAGGTGAATTGGTGATTTACCGTGTATAGCGCTTAATAACATCAACAAAATATAAATGACATTATGGACATAACTGCAAAATGTCATGTTGGATATAATAGCCCAACCTATAAACATATTGCAAACATCTGGGCATGGCATTCTCTTTTAAGATGATGATAATGGTGGTGGCATTTGAGTGCACTCTGCAAAATAAAACGGTGATATAGGTATAATATAAGCAATAAAAATGCAAGCCATGCCATCATGTACAACTTTTTCACTATATTTATTTTTATACCTTTTTTTGCATCACGCATTAAAAAACTTATAAAAATCACACACGGTCACATGTTTATTTTCACGATGATATTGATGATGGTGTGGTTGTGGTGGCAGCTGGTCTTCTATTTTTTTCTGTCATTGGCAAGCCAGGGTGTGTGTGTGTGTCTGAGCTGAGGGTGGAAAATCGACAAGGTGAGATGTTTATATGCTACTTGTGTACTACACTGCTGCTGCACTCTGGAATGATGATGATTCATTCATAATACTCACCCAAACACAATAATAATAATAAAATGTTCAGTTATATAATGTTATCTTGTTGTAAAAGTCAAGTTGGATAGATTGTGTGTCAAATTATCATGTTTTCTGTTATGTTCAGAAAGACTACATGGGTTTAATGGGATGGGTGCGTTTTTTACATGATACAAAAAAAAATATTAAAAAAATAAAGCGTGTGTACATATTTATTTGTGCGGAAATGTTTTTTTTTGTTGTTGCTGTTAAGGTGGAGGAAAATGAGATAATACCGCACCACCACCACCGGTAATCAAAAAAACCAAATGAATGAGCATGTCATTTTACATTATGATTATTATGTGTGGATGCGGCTAGTTGACCTTTTGGAAGAGGAATATTTTTTTTAATAGGTTTGGATTTGTGGAGGAAAAAAAGGTGAATGAACAAAGTAGGCACAAAGCGGATAGAGAGAGAGACTCGCCTATATTTACCTTGACTGATTGAGAGAGTGTGCTCATGCTTTTTGACTGGCGTTTGGCATGGCTTGTTAGTCATTTTTTTATATTGTGATTTTTTTTGTTTTAAGCTTTTGGTAAATAGACAAGAAAAAATAGAGAGGAATATTATAACTATGCTTATTACAGTACAATTTTTTTTATATATTCAAATATTCAGACATGAGCAAATGTAATAGATAGTGTAGGTAATTTACCTTTTTAAGCTTACGGTGCACACAAAACAGAGTAACATTTTTTGTATCATAATATCCATTTATGTGCCGTGCTGTGCAAGAATAATAATAATGATGCATTTTATGTACATATCATTTCGTTTGAGAATATATATAGCGGTCAGTGACAATAAGAAAATTGAAAAAGAAAAATTGTATGGTAATAAAAAATGATGATAATACTGGTATTATGTGGTCAAGTTTTATTTGGTGACGATAAAAGTTTTTATCATTGTGTAAAATGAATGATGACTCTTTTAGTGCATAGAAACAGAAACACATATTGTTTAAAAAAAACATTATTGTGTTACAAAAGATGTAAAAAATTGAAATGATAAATTAATGAATAATGAATCAGTCAAAGTGGATCGGAATAAACTCGAGAGATGGGTGCATAATATTGCTCCAATTTAAATATATACAAATTGTTAATTATGTCATTATTATGTTGATCGATTCAATTTCTATCCACCATTATCGTTTAATTAACTTTTCATGCAATTGTTTTCATTTAATTTAAATTACCAAAACTTTACACTCAGCCAAATTTGGCGTCATGTGAAATACCTGAACTTAAGTTGGGATAAATTCTATTCAAAATATATATTTCGTGGCGTCGATATGTTTAAATTTTTAGCAAATTCTTTTTAAATTTTTAATAATTTTATTAGTAAATTGGACCAATGGGTGGTATCAAACCAAGCATCAAACTACCTTGTAACCACCACATTCTCTGTGCATCCATTAATTCCTCATAATTTATTATAATATTTATCATCATCATGAGCGCTGACTTTGACTAAACCGTTTTTGATTGTTGTTGTTGTGAACTTGTTAATAATTTGATGATGTGTTATTGTTGCTTGTTAGCGCATATGATATCGCATTACTATCTCATCAGGGGTTCCACAATTTCTTTAAAACGTACCACATAACATACAATTTTTTTTCCTCCTCCAACTTCAATGACACCTTATTATTCAACACTTTAAGGCATGTTGTTGTTTTTTTACAAGAATGGATTTGATTATTACATATATCATTATGAAATGAACCTGAGTAATAAATTTAATTTGCCAATCCTTATATTATCCTTCTTCAGTACTTTTAAACAAGTAGAAAATCAAAATATTGCAATCCAGACCATCAAATTGGGTGTAGGTGGCATAGTGATGGTGGTGGTGTTGGTACGGCGTAGAGAATGAAGATAGACACAACAATAAACACACTGTGTAGGCAAAGAAGTCATAAAAAATGAAACTGTGCAAATATTTAACAGGGAAATAGACAGCGAGAAAAAAACCTAGCTAGTCTCTTATGTTCACACATTTATACATTTTATGGAGCTATGGAACAAGCAACAAACCAGCTACAAAAAAATATTTAATGCCTTTTTGTCTTTTTTTTATACAAACCAACGAACCCATCAAAAACAATCCAAGTCAAAGTCAGTCAGGTAATAGTATAATGTAGCATTGTAGCATGTTGTATACATTTATGTAAGTTAGTATTCATCCGCAAATCACAATATTCACAAATAGCCATATAGTCAGCATGCCATATAATCGCATTACAATCTATCGCCTATCCCGTAATAGCAATGTTGCTGATTTGATTTGAGCAGAGAGTTTAAATTCTATTATTTCTAGAAGCCCACAATAGTACAACTGCCATCAAAACAAGCAGTATTGGAAATATGGAAATCTCTGTCTTGTCTGTTTCAATGTGTACATGTTCATGAGAGAGAAAGAGTTACAACAAACAAAGCTATCATGTCATTTTCATGGCATCATGAATCATGACACGGCTCAAACACCAGTTATTCCAGGAGCAACAGAGCTCGCGCCCAGAAGAACGCCAGATGTTCACATTTGCAAATGAATTTCCCATCCATCTTCAGTTTGAGAGAATAGTGTTCACGGTGAGATTGCAAACAATTTGGCACGCAGAGAAAATAATCGGTAAGATCATCAACACTCTTCCACCATCACCACCACACCACTACCAACACAGCTTTCTTGAGTTGAGTCTGTTTTGTTGTTATGGTTGAAATGGATAAATGGATGGATAACTTGTATAACTGTGTTTCTGTTGAAAGATGTATTGTTTTACATGAAAGACAAGCCTCAATTGAATGATCCCGAGAGAGAGAAACATTTGAGCAAATTGAGAGATTTGACTTCAACTTGACTTTTGGTTTTATTGACGTAAAGTAAGATGGAATGGAAATGTGTGAAGAGAGAGAAGACAGAGGGAAAAGATTATTTGCAAATTTTATCGTTTTGTTCCGTTCCGTATGAGGATGATGATGATGACATGTTTCACAAAATGCATGAAAATAAATGATGATTTGATGATTATAGCTGTTTTGCCGGATGATGATGACGAAGGAAAATGATAATGATTACAGCGAAAAAAAATTTATCTTGCAAATGACATGCGAACAAAAAAAGTAGGTAGGTATGGAGATTTTTTTGGGACTGTATTGCGATGATTGCGTGTTATTTGCTTTGCGAACATTTGTTTGGCTAGACATTATGTCTGTGTGTCTGTCTATCTCTGGTTGTATAACAACTCCCAAGAGAGAGAAGAGGACATGTTGCCTAAAAAAAAGTAAAGTTGATTGTCTTGTTTGCTATTTTTTTCTTTTTCATTTTTTTCTATAAATATTCATTGTCACACTTTGTGTGACTTGAGATTGTGTGCTATCTTTTCTGCTGCATGCATGGTCAATTAGAGTGGTGGTAGTAGTGGCGAGTGACTGAGTACCTACATATTTTTCCAAATACAGCTTTGACTTGTTATTATTATTATTGCTATTTAGTATTGCAAATTGTAAAAAAAATGTATGCAGATAAAATGGACAACATAGTCGTCGGCCATCACAGAAGATGATGAAGAAAAAGAAAGAGTTAAATGAACTGCAAAAATGAATAAATATGAATAATGTGATGTAATACTTGGGATGATGTGATGGACTCTGCCGATGCTGCTGCGGATGATGAACTGTAAAGAGATGAATAGTGCAATGCATCTTATTTTGGCAACAGGACGAGAAATAAAAAGATTACGTCATTATTTTTGCAAATAAAAAAATAATCAGTTAAACAGAGACACAGAAATGGAGAGAGAGAGAACCAGAGAAAGAGATCTGTGTTTGTCTAGTTATTTTTTTTCTATATATTTTATATGCATGCATGCAGTTAGTCTGTATAGTTTACAAAATGTTTGCTAAATGTATGTACATTTGGATTGGTGATTGGTTGGTTTTTATGTGTATGTCTGGTTGGTTTTTGTATGGAAATTTAAGTTGAGTTGAGTCAGGACAGGATAAGGATTTCAAAAAGGTTTGTAAAAAAAAGAAGAAGACAGCAGAGATGACATGCAAAAAAATATACCGTAAAAATTGAAAATATAGTCAGTTTAAATTTGCTTTTAGTTGTATGCATTATTGTAATAATATTTTAAAACTTGAGGATAATTTTTTTTGTAATTTTTACGGTGGGTATGAATGACTTTAGGAAAAAATGTGGTTATTAATCCCATCCATCCCGCTATTTTTTGGTGGGACTAGTTTAGTTGTTATTATTTTTTTGTATCCCGCTGATATTTACACCAAGTTTGGTTGTATCATCTGGGATTTCATCAATTTCCTTTTCTAAATAAAGTCAAAAATGATTGGATCATCTTATCATACTGCTATAATAACAACTAACGATATACATCACATACCTTGCCTTGCGCACCATACTATTATATGCATGGATCAATTTACTTAATAAACCTGTGACTAAAGAGAAAGGTTTACAAAAAAAATTAATAATATACATATAACTTATATGACAACTGGCTGATTAATTTGGTCCTTTTGTATTTTTACTGTTTATTCTTCTTGTGCAATAGTAGACAGTGCAAATAATAATAAGAGAACAAGCATCATCCCACGACACGACAAGGACAAAATGAGTCACTCTGTCACTCATTTAATGAGAAACAAGAGCTCTTATCTTTGTTTGCTCAGCTTTATAGCACATTTGTCTATTTGACACAGAAAATAATATTATGCACCTGTGTCACAGGTAAAAAAGATAATGATTTGCAACAAAAACACTACCTAGTAAAATTTGCATAATATAATATTATATTTATAAAAACAATATTTAATTAATAACTTTTAAAACAAAAGTTCGACAGAACTAAGATTTGCAAGCCTTCTCAACGTGAATTATAAGAAACTTTAACCGAGTGAATCTACTTGGGTTTATGGATAAACAACGACCTGTTGGTGATCGGTTGAATATTACATAAATTGGCAAAATACCTTTTGGCGTCAAGGTTATTCATTGAAATTCACAAAAAAATCTCCTTTTTATTTATTATAAATAAATTGTTTGAATCCCTTCACCCTTGTCAGAAGCATTTCAGTAACAGGAAGAGGAAAAAATAATATCATGACTTGAACTACTATTATCATTTTGCACCTCCCTTCCAATTTGCATCTTTTCGTGGGATCCTTTCCACACTGTCCTGTTCCTTCTGTTTTTTGACTGACTTTCTTATAATATTTTTTTATTTTCATGATTCCAACTCATCCATCCATATCATTAAGGAATGTATAAATCTTCTTCTTTGAGCACATATCATATCATCATCTCATCAAATTGAAGCCACACATCAAGAAATGAAGTCTTAATTGCACCTTCTTTCAGCTCTAATCAAATAACAAAAGGGGAAATCTAAACCCTACTTGTACACATTTTTGCTTTGTTGTTGTTTTTCTTACAGGCTGATTATGATGATTATCCTGCATTGAAATGCTACCTCCGTAGTGGCAGTAGTTGTTTCGTGTTCTGTTTCAATATATAAGAATATTTATATGTTTGTTTGTATTAAAATATAATTTAAATGTTTATAGCCTTGTCAATGGAAAAAATAAATTATAATAATAACTCAATCCTCATCATCTCATCAACATTTGATATGGTTGCAGCTGCTGCAGACATGTCTTTATCATTCATTACCATCAACAAACTGTACACTTAGCTTACAAACAAATAATTTTTGCATTGTGTGTGGCCTGTATTAAAGACTCTGTGGTTGTATTATTGTTACGCAGGTGTACTGAAAATATTAAAAAATTGCTAAATCTAAATCTATCTAAATCTCAGTTTTTATTGTTGTTGTTGTTGTCTGCTTACTGCTTACTCACATTATCTTGTTATCCAACAGTATACAAAAGCCCATTACGCAATTTTTCAGGTTTAAAATATCAATGATATCAGTTATCCTTTTTATACTTTTTTGGTCTGTTCCATAAATAAAATTTTTTAACAAGCAAAAAAATGAAACATTTGTTCAAAAAAAATTACATTAATATGAAATTACTCTTTTGAGAATAAAAATTAGTATAATTTTCAGCTTCCTTTTTATACATTTTTTTTGCAGTTGTTAACATAAATGTATAAACGATCTAATATCATCATTATTATTATGTTCTTTGTAAAAACACTTTTTATCTTTTCCTTGTTACATCACAACAATAAGAAAAGCCAAAAAATTACATATAAAAAAATTATATATAAAAGAAATTGGAGTAAAACGTGCAGAGTGGGTGTTGCTTCCAACTGTCTTATTCTGTCACTGCAATATACTCACTGTTCTCTCCCTCCCTCTGGAGTTAATTCGGAAGCACTCTACTTTTTTTCTCGCCCTCACGCGTCGTACTACTACGCGTGCATGTATGTGCGTGTGTGCACATTTTTATGATATTTATTCGCATTCCAACAAATTTTATGGGGAAACAGATTCCCCCTCCTTGTCTCTATTCCTCCTCACATCTCACATTCAACATTATTATTTGCTTGTTCACAGATTTACAGTTTTGTACTTTTTTTCATCCTCTGCTTCTCAACTGATCACTTCATTTAAAGTTACTGACTCGTCACAAAGTTTAGCTTGCACGCATTTTTTTTAAACACGCGAATCTCTTTAAATATTTTTTTTTCTGCAAACATTTTACTTTTTATTATCCACCAAGCCATTATGCATATCGTCATATAAATTGTAGTATAAATTTACTATTATGATCTATATCTCTGTTTATAAAATATTATAAATGTATATCTAGTTTACATTTTTTTTATCAAGGATATAATGAGGAGTGAAAAATCTTATGATTATTACCAATGGGAAATCGGGATCTATAAAAAAATTATATAACCAACCAAACCACAAAACAACCGGGAAGTAAAGTAGGTATATGTGCAATATATAAAACATGCATGTTATTTTGGCTTCCTCCTTGTTATCCTCCACAGCTTTGTTGACATTTCCAAAAAGCCATACTTATTTCACCATACCACAAGAAAATGGTAGATAGATATGTAGGTATGCATGTATGCTTGGTGTAGTAGTCATATTTAATGGGAAAAAATGTTTTATGTTGAATAACAAGTAAAAGGATATTTTTGTCGTTTTTACTGCTTATTCCCAGATAGCTTGAATGAAATCCATTTTGTCATCAGAAATAAAAGCAAAACATCAAAAAAGAAAAGAAAAAGAGTCTCAGTTACACACAAGCAGTCACACAGATATACAAAGTGACTCTCTTCTATTTATTCCCTCTGTGTCTCCTTAACTTGTTCACTTTTACCAATTCTTTTTTCTTTTTCCCCTTCTTCTTCTTCTCTGTTGATATGATAATATACTTTGTTGCTGCTAAAACAGCATGACTTTTATAGTTTTCCCATTTGCTCTTGTTTCTGTCTCTCCCTCTTTAGCTTTTTTTTCGCTTGTTGGTCTCCAATAAATCAGAACATTTTTATGAATCACTTGCCTCACTAAAGCTTAATTTTTAGTAAGTCAAGTGGAGTTGTAAGAAATTTTGGTGCAGAAGGAGAACAGAGAAGTAAATAGGCTTCAAGTGTGTTACACACACATCTATTTTGTTTATTTCTTTTTTTTTTCTCCAAAAAATATATATTTCCCCTCGTGTTATCAAAGTATCAGCATCAGAAAGAGAGATGATCACACAAAAATAACCAAAAAAGATAGATTGCTGAATGCACTTTTCTGAAAAAAGGTGTACCTACGACACGTGTTACTATTCAGTTCAAAATCCGTATTATTTACAAATGCAAATGACAAAAATGCAGATTTTCAGGCAGAAAGAGAATTAAAGATAAGTTATTGTATGACGTGAACTGTGAACAGCCCCAACCAAACCATTTAACTCCTTCGACACCATTTCTCTCTTTGAAAACCCACGCGTTTTACGCATCACTTAAATTCATATAAATATTTACTATTCCACAAAAAACGGTACGCAAAAAAATGCACGCACAGCACACACTCTCTCTCTCTCACGCATATATATACTCTCTCTTCATCTATCTGATAATCTCATTGCCCATGTTTTTCTTTTCTGTGCACACTTGTGTCATTCTTTATGCATATTCATCTTTTCATCTTCCTCTTCTTGTCCTCCTCTATTTATCCTTTTGAGACTTTTCACTATTTTTCCTTCTTCGACTAATTCTTCTATTTGTACTACTACCTCTGCTGTGTTTGATTTTTTTTTTGGAGTGTTACTTTTTAAAAGAGAGAGAAAATATACTACTGAACATTTAAATATATTATTACCCTCATCAGCATCACACACGCCTGTGTCTCTGCTGCCAATGCACTTTATTTTTCTTCTTCTCTCTCAATTATCATTCATCTTGTTGTCTAAACGTAAAAAATGCAGCAGAGAGAGAGAGAGAAATAAACCCAACAACCAACCACACACAAACCATATTTCATTTTCATATTAAGTGCCCTTGTCGTATATAATTTGCATTGCATTTTTACCGCCACACCAAAACACCACAAAACCACAAAAATATGTGTACATTCAACATTACATGTCTCTCTTAATATTTTTCTAGTATTTCATTTTCAAAAAATAAAAAATAAAAGCCCACAGAAGACAGAATTTTTTTTGGTTAAATATCATCCAGTTTGAGTACAAAACAAAATATCAACAAGACGACTTATCCAGGAAAATCCTACTTTTTTCAAGATTGTAAATTCCTCACTTTTTTCTCTCTCTCTCTCCAAAATTTTCATCTTATTTGTCTCTTTTGAGTATCCTCCATACAAAAACGTAGATAGGTAGGTAATATATGTGATTTAAGGTATTCTGCTAGTTTTGCAGGAGCAGAAAAGAAAAAAAAGCCGTCTTGTCACCAACAGCAGCAATGTTTAATGTTTGCCTCAAAGAAATCCTTTTAAGTCTTAAAAAGTACAAAATAAATGTCGAAGCGATGGTTGTGGCGGTGGTGGTGGTGATGTGATGACGATGAGAAATTTGTCAAGTAGGTTGACTGAGAGAGCTTTTGAGAGAGTGTTACAGGAAATATGGGAATAGGTAAATAGAAAATAGGTAGCTATAGAGAAGAGCGTCTTACGACGTGCATTTCATCCTCTTCTTGTGTACGTACGTGTGTGTGTCTCTCTCTCTCTAGCTGGATGGTATGAAGCAATGCGAGATTTTTTTTAAATATTTTTTTTGAAGTGCTTGTTTTTTACAGATTGGATTGTTTGCTGCTACTTTAAAGTGCAAGCATAAAAGACTGTACTGGATTTCATGGTTTAAGGGGAGAGATATAAGGAGTCACATTCAATTAGCAGCCGAGTAAAATGTGACAAGAGAACAAGAGTTTTTCAGCTAAGTAGAGAGTGTGTGGGAGGATTTTAGTCTATTTATTTTACAGATGCAGTATCTGTGCATTTGTAGTTCACAGCAAGTATTTTATGTAGGGAGCAAAAAAATGTAACAAAAAACCGCTGGGAAATTATTTAATGAGATTAATGCACTGATTGCGTAAACCTTATTTTATGGCAAGGTGGCACCGTCCGATTATTTTATCGGAATAGCACAGTGAACTAATATTGTCCAAGTAAGTTCTTCTGTCTTGTACTCAAAAAGAAGACAAACAAAGTGAAATGGACAATAGGTTGCATAAATGGTATTTAATTAATCACCATGCAGCAGTACAAGGCGTGTATTTTTTGAAAAGATGGGAATATATTTGTTTGGATTTCAAAAGTTGACCATAAGTTCAATTTGAGACATGACTGGTAATAAAATATACCGAAATAGGAAATGGGACGGTCTAGTGGAAAAAAGTGAAAGGGAGAAAAAATCAGGTGTAAAATGCAAGACAGGATTTTTTGGTACAACAAAGCATAAAAAAGAGAAAGGGTTAGAAAAATCAATTTTAATCATTTTGACTGATTTAAATGGGCACTCTGGCGACTGGTCCAGTACTACTAGTCCAGAGAGTCTACTTTACTGATTGACTTTGTTGATAAATACACTTTTTTGGAGATGGAGATAGACTTGTACCCAATCGGGTATGCAATATAGACAATTTGTCAATGTGTCACAAAGTCACAGACAAGCCAACAATATGTGTGCTTTGTGATGAGCTAAATGGCTTTTTCCGAGAAAAATGTACTTTTTTGATAGGATCTCACACAAACAAATGGACAATGACATAAAGGTTGCATTTTGCCGTGTTATCGATCCTCTTGTGCGTATTACTTGCTTGCCAGTGCCAATGACATGATGTATTATGTTATATGTAGCTAAGTATATACATATATTTTTTCCAAGCTATTTAAATTCAACAGAGAAAAAAAGTAGATAAATTTCATTGCATTTCTGCTTCCTCATTTGCGATTGGATTTGTTAAACTAATTGTGTGTCAGCTTCTTTTGCTCTTTGCCGCTACAAAACAGCGGGTGAATCCTATCACAAGGCGCTTATCTCAAAAATGAATGGAATATCATATTATTATGCCCGGCTGGTTTATGAGTCGGAAAAACATAAAAATATATAATTTTTTTCTCATATAAATATATATTATCAAATTATCATACTATGTTTACCCATTTAACAATATAAAAAAATTGCATGAAATTTTGTTTGAAATTTGACTTTTCTCCACCTCAAAACCATACAAGCGTATCTTCCTCCTGAATAGCGGTATTATCAGCATCCCATCGAAACACCGGCATATCTGCAACTTTCCACATTTGCAACATTTAATTTTTTTCCTAAAAATGGTCACATTTGCAACAAAAAAGTTCAAAGTACCACATTTGCAACAAAAATATCCATATATGCAACAATTAAAGTTTTCCAGTTTGCATCGTTGTTTAGGCCGTAAATCAGGTTCTAACCATTGTGATGACTATGCCGCTTCGTCTTAATATTTCTAGCAATTTCACTTATCGAAATTCGTCTGTCTTTGTCTATCAGAGCCGTCTATTGTGTTTTTTGTCTCCGTGATCTCTGCCTACCTAACGAAACACCTTCACCATTTTCGAACAACAGCTATTTGCATCAGTTCAGTATGGTACAAGATGTGACCCAATAACGTTTCTAATAACAATTAAACTCCTAGAAAACCCCATTTGAACAGTGCAGTTTAGCTTGAGCTCGGATACCAGTCTTTGTAAAAAATAAAGTGATTAGCGATTGTTTCCTGGAAACAGTTTCCAGCTTAATCACGATGAATGAACGATCAGTATACAATCAGCATACCATTTCAATAGACGAGACTTTCATTTGTTATGCAGATTTTAAAAATCATTCATTACATCCTCTGTTATCGCGAAAAGTTGAAAATGTCTATGTATAATTTATTAATAAGATATAACGACTTTGTCTATTACACAATGAAAACCAAAGACAATTCAAACACATGAAAAGTAGAAATAAAAATTGTAAATTTTGAACTAAGTTTTGTTGCAAATGTGGAATTATTTGTTGCAAATCTGGTAGTCATATTTGCAACAAAAATGTTGCAGATGTGGTTTGTTGCACATA
>JAITYZ010002009.1:0-17167 GCA_027744595.1 Paronellides praefectus
TGCTAATTATCTTTTCTGCGGTAGTCGGTGACTTTTCCAAATGTCACGACAATCCGATCTTGTAATGTAGATAAGAACTCTTTTAATTTTCATCCAGGGTCAACAAAGACAAAAAGTTTTTTGTTCACTCTGAGACGCACTCAATTACGATAATAGGCTATGAACACACAAGAGAAGAAAAAAAATGGATCGACACAAAAATAATTTCCTGATATACGCGAATTTCTCTGTATATATGTCTCTGTCTTTTATTTTGACTCTGACGTTTCTTTCTTTGTTCTCCTTATCGATAAAACTATATACGCACGCTATATATCATCAGAATACCTATTATACTTTTTTTTATCAGAAGAGTTTTTGGTTGTTCAAACAGTTCCAAATAAGATTACTACCATTATTATAGCTATTCGATAATGTACATACATAATACTCACATGCCATGTACAAAAAAAGTTTCCTTCTTCGTGTACCCCGTTAAAATAACGCTAACGGAAAAAATCAATTTTTCTTTCTTATTATTTCATGACTTTTACTGTATCCTCTCCTCACTCTGCTGGTGGGCTTTTAAGCTTCCTCCGAGCAAGTCAAATTACTACGTTATATACTTTTTTTTGACGTTCCTGCAATATTTATTTTGACATTTCATGTATCCACTCAAGCGATGTATTATTCATGACTTTTACTGTATCCTCTCCTCACTCTGCTGGTGGGCTTTTAAGCTTCCTCCGAGCAAGTCAAATTACTAAGCTACTATATACACGTAATAGACATGATATGTCCATATATTATGCCTATATGTCACAAATATGTTTATACATATCATCGAATAAATATGGCTTAAATAATAATCTTATTTGGAACTGTAATAATTGTCAACAAATTATAGCTTAGAAAAATTGCACATGTGCAAAAAAAACCTACGTTATATACTTTTTTTGACGTTCCTGCAATATTTATTTTGACATTTCATGTATCCACTCAAGCGATGTATTGTTTATAGTGCAGAGACAAAGGAAAATTAGCTCACTGCTTCACTTTGAAAATCATGCGGCTCAATTTAATATCTTGTGTGGCGTGGTAGACAAAGTGTATATATATATTTTTTTTTACCAAAATGTCAAATTATTTTATCATGAGCAAAACATAGACAACAATGCAGTTGTCAATACAAGTAAACTTTATGACGTCACTCTTTAAGAGGAATAATAATTATTATTGCGTAACCCTTCTCTCTCTCTCTCTCTCTCTTATCTCTTGTGTATGTAGACTAAACAGTCGTATAAACACTTTCGATAGTTAATTTCAGTAGCATATCAATCGCTCTCTAACGAGTAGGACGACGACGTCTCATTCATGTGTAATGACATTAAAAAATGCGTGAAAGCTTTTTTGTTGTGTCCTCAATTGGAAAACCATCCACTTGATAATATATCAGAGTACCTAGACACTTGTGTACAGACACAACAACCTCTTTTTTTTGTCTTGCATTCACTTATACTTTCTGCATGTTAATGAATGATTATAAAAGCACGTTGTATACACCTCTGTATATACCATGTATCTGTTATTATTGTGTGTTGAGATGTCAAAAAGGGAGAGATATCCTATGAAAAATTCATTACGTACTTCCAAACGACTTCCCTTACGTATTTGTAGAATTCATTCATAACGACATGATCAACAACATGACACAAAATTGTAGCCACTTGACAGAAAGGAAAAACTTCACCACAGGTTCGACTTGAAATCGCGTAACGTCATCGATTTGTTGATGAAATAAAACAAGCTTTAATTTCATACGAAAAAAACTGACAGTTTGATGAGTAAGAAGAAACGCGTACACTTGCACAGGATTATTATTACAAAGAAAAAGGAGAAGCCCTATATAGGCATATGTATGTTATAAACGTATTACTCATCTCATTTGTAACAAAACAAAAAGTAGACGTTTTTTGGTAAAGAGATGATGTCGATGATGATGATGATGATGACGCTGTTGATGCGTTGTGTTCTTCAACAGTGTGTGTAACAGAGCAGAGGAGAACAAGTAGAAATTATAATGTGTGTAAGTTACATGTATGTTCGTGTATGAGAGAGACCCACACTTTTGTTCTCTGTTATTCTCTGATGAATGATGATGATGACGAAAAAAAGGAGAGATGCGGTTACATTTTTGTTCTCTTTTATTTTTGCACTCGCTCTCACTCAATCCATCCAACTAACTCAGGATCCAAAAGCAGACTGTGCGAGAGAAGCACAAAAAGATCCTATATACCATTCCACTCTCTGGCTTCTCATGAAAATGTCTCGCTGTTGTTGTGTTGGTTCGTGTATGTGTTTCTTTCCTTTGCTCTTCTCTGCAAGCTCAAGTCTCACTCTCTCAAGCTTTTCATAGAGTCAGAGTTACTCTCGCAGGTTGACGTTTAATGACAGGTGCAATGCATGCATACAGCTCACTGAAAGCAGCAGAAGAGCACCAGACACAACACACACACACATTCGTTCAAAAACAAACTGTTCTTCTTCTTGTGCATGTATTTAAACGGGCATGTATAGCAGCAGAATGTTATAATAAGCCACTGTTATGTTGTTGTCGTTTTGTTGTAGGCTTTGTTTGTTATGTAGCCTGGTAAGTATGTATCTACGGCATTCGCTTCACAACAGCAGAAGCATTGTTAAAGTAAACTAGATGGAGAAGCTTTTAGGCCAGTAGCAGGATCGACACACAAACAACAAGACCTTTTATTTGACAGGAGAGAGAATAAGTTTTTGTAGCGAAATACAGAGAGTTTTTTTTATATAACGGACTTACTTGTGTGTGTGTAACACAGACATAACATATAGGTAATAATGGTTACGTTTATAACTGCTTAATATGGAAGATGGAAAAGTGACTTGATATATAAAGACATATGTGGTAAAAAACTGCTTTTTTGGTAAGTTTTCTCCTCGCGAACGACAGACGAAAAACTAGCGACCGAACACGACGACTTCTATACTGCTGACTAAACTGGCTCCGGCCACATTTTGCTCAAATTATGGTGCTCTAGCCTTATATTCTTGGAGGAGTTTTGCTGGGAGAAGAGAGTGAGTTTGGGCTCAAGCTCTATAATATCCTTCTCTCTCTCTGCGAGTATTTTTGGCTTGTTTTTTTTGCTACTTCTTCGCTGACGCTGGGAATGTGTGCCATGCCATATTATTACATATCACACGCAGTATATACATTTATATAGCCTAAATACTGCTACTTTACTTGAATGCTACCAGTAAAGAGTACCAAATAGACATCATCAGCAGACTGGAGATTACCCAAAAACTCAAGTTAAAAGATATATTTTATTATCACAATATATGAATATATTGGTTGAAGAGCAGCAGCAGTAGCAGCAACATCAGAAATAGGAAAAACGGACGATGGGAAGAAGAGTATATAAAAATGTATAAGAGATGTGCACAAGCATTAAGTGATGTACACAAGCGAGCCTTTTTTCCCTAGAAAATGGAACGATGGATGGAGATGATGTATAAAAGTCTAAGAAAACGCACACGTATGCATGAGATTCAAGGCATGTTAGCATTTTTTTAATATGGATTCAAGTGAAGAAGTGGTTACCAAAGTTTGGATGCTGCTGCTGGTACTGCTTCTCTACTAACTACACGATACGGATGGAGATGAAGATAAGAAAGAGGTTCTTGTGTATAACAAGCTTATATATATTTTTAGGTACCTTTTTTGCATATCATCTTATTAGGTATATATAGATATGAAAATGAATTCTCTTTGCTCCTGCTTGGTACCCGATATGGTTGGGTAGCTCCGATAATGGAGAAACATTGCTCACGCTCGTTTCTCTATTTCCCACATTGCTTGTTATTAGCCTATATACCCAGTGCCACAGTCAACTCGCGTCTGGAGTGCAATCGTAAGCAGCACAACAATGCAATATGTACAGTTTCTTCTTTTGTTTTTTTCTACTTTTCTCTCCTTCCATTCTGCTCCTGTCAAGTCACAAAGCAGCGCGGATAGAAGATGTTCTCATGTTTTTTACGAATGGGTATCTTACATATATCTTTGTCCATGCATTTTGTTCTGCCGTGTTGCTTATATATCGTGGTTATATACCTTCACTAATATTTCTATTTTGCTGTGATTCTCCACTGCAGTCAGTGGTACCAACCAAAAAAAGACGTGTGTGTGTGTGTGTGTGTGTGTGTTTTGATCTTGAAGAAAATAATGTATGGGGATTTTCTTGAGAACATGAAAACATATATGCATTATGTATTTGTAAAGGTTACTCTTTAAAGCATGAAAACAATGCTTTTTTTCTCTTTCATTATTTTACAAAAGTAGTAGTCTTCACGTCTTTCAACGTACCTATTGCCTATCCACTAATCAAAAAGATCGACATGACTTGTGTAAAATTATAATATAGTTAGAAACATAATGTTCACTGTAGCTCACATTGTTAGCCAAAAAAAGATGCGTAGACACGAATCATCTTTATCCAAACTTTTTTTTGGCGTGTAATAATAGAGAAAAGAGTTACAGAAATTACTTTACCAAATATAGGAACAACTCACAGTCTGCTTGTCTGTGACTCTTTTATATATTCAGTCACTATTTTTATGGATCTCATTCTTTTTTTACCTTGCTCCTTCATGCTCTAGCTGACTTTACTCTTTTGGAACTTTTTAGCACATCATTTTCTTTTACCTCGCTGCTCTCGCTGTTCTGTAGGTAGATAGATAGGGAAAACGATGAGAAACTCGAATCTACACACACACAGGAGTATAGGACAGAATCGTGTGCAATATATAAACTTGATATATTCTTAAATCCTATTTTTTTATAATGTCGCGATAGTTTTTTCTCTCTCTCCCTTTTATCTCTTCACGTTCTGTTCCAGCAACTCTTTTCCATAATAGAGGTGCCCCTGAGCAGAAAGCGAAGTTTTCCCTTTCCTTCGTTTTTCTGATTGGAGTTTTGGGTAGTATGGATGGATGGATAAGAATATACAAAAGTACTATATTATGTATGGGTACAAATGCCATTTTTTTCTCAATGGAAATAGCTGGAAGTATAAATAAAAAATATTGGTTCTTCTTATTTTTTTGCAAATACGGACATGTATGAGACATATATCATTGTACTATAACTGGTATAGTGAATGAATAAAAACAGGATAATAATAAAAGGTAAGACAAAACTATAAGCAAGGTAGTATTTCCCCTCGTATGTCAATTGGTGTGTTTTGCTGATAAAGCTTACTTTTTTATTCAACCGAAATGCATAACATTCAACATTGCTGTTTTTTTACGCTACTGCACGATAAAAAAAAACTTTAAAGAGAGGCTCAGTGGATCGTCCTTTTGGATCTTTTGACGTTGTCAAAATAATATTGTAAGTCAAGTAGTTTTTGGTGGACGGACACAAGCGAAGCGAGACGTGAGTCTTGTTTTTTAGGACATGTGAGAGTATATATATATATATATATATAGATGATCAATGGAAAATGAACTACATAACATATTTATTGAGAAAGTGTGTACAGAATGGATAATGGATGAATGTTGAGTAATGTGTATGTTTTTTTATTTGTAAAGACGACCCGAGTGAAGAAAGAAACAAGTACATCCATCATATCATCATGATAATCATGATGATCCGCAAGTCGTATGTACATATTCCTCCTACACTATCGAACGTGATTTCATTTAGCAGATTTTTTTTCTGCAAACACATCATATACTAAAAGCACACAGACATGGGACTCGTTCTCTATTATGATCATATCATCTTCTTCTTCTCTCTGGACAACATCAACAAGCAAGGTAATAAAGAATCATGTCGAGTTTGTTTGTGATTGGCGAGCATGGAAAGAAGAAGAAGAAGTTAGTCTAGTCTAGACCAGACCAGCAGGTTTTAATACATATCATCGCGTCATCATTTTTGTGTACATGGATGTACGTAATGTTATTATGAATATTCTTCGTCTTAAAATATAAATGAATTTTGGATGAAACTTTTCCTGGTAGTGACGACGTAGAAGATGAGAGGACGAGTTGTTGTTTAAAAAAAACAAAGTTGTTGCTGAATGTTGGTGGATTGGAATGTTTTTGCACATGACAGGACAGCAGCAGAAGTTTTGTAGTAGCGAGAGTCAAGTAATATAAAAAAAACTCCTACGTGCTTGTATAATAACTTGTATACACATACCAGCAAGTCATTATCATCATCTTCACGGTCACACTACTGACACACATTTTTTTAAAAGACAGCACACAACAGAGAAGGATCTTGCTTTTGAGTGTGTGGATTTATTTATTTACTTGAGACACGACGAGGCAAAAATAAATATAAACAAAACATGAATACTTTACATGGAATGTATGGACATGGACAACGCATTAATTTGTCAATTATATAGTGTATAGCTATATGGATGGAGTATGGAAATATGTATGTATGCAAGCGTCTTGTTTTAATGCGCTGCTGCTGTAAAGCTTGTATTTAAATGGACATTTAAGATGATTATTTTTACTCACTTTTGGTTGGACAAGATAATAAAGTTGACTGGATTTTTCTCAAGTTTTTTTTGCTCCTTTATTAGGGTGGTAGAGAATATCATGTGATAGCGAAGTGGTGTGTGGTGGTGATCATTAAAATGTACTTTTGTTACTAATATATAGCTAATATAACGCAGTAATAAAATTACCACGCTTTTAGTACAGTTCTTATGGTAGATGATATGCCTTTTAGCTTTAAAATTAGTTGCTAAAATGGTGTAATTATTTTGGTAATGGGTTGAGCTATTCATTAAAAAGTCACAAAAGTCAATTTTTCTTTAAAGTTTTGCACGAAAATTTGGTGAGGAGCACATTTGGCTGTTTTTCTGCATGAGTGTCTTTATCATCCGTGCCGCGGTCCATGGGATTATGGGATGGCATGTCAAAGAGAGTGTCAAAATGCAAAACAGAAACAGACAGAAAAAAAAACAGACACATGATTATAATTTTACCATATATACATTTTCGTATATAGGAAGTAAAACTTTAGTAATAATTCGTTTGTTTGGCAGTTGGAGATAAAAAAAACAATTGTTTCAAATAACAGAAGGTGTATGCAAAGTGATATGGGAAGCAGATGATTTCGCAACAGCAGCACCATCAAACAAATGCAAACAATGAAAATACCTGTTCATGATATGATACACCAATCAACATCTCCGCAGACCCGTTATAATCTATAATGCTCCGTCAAAATATCCATCCGCACCTTTTTCATTCACTCTCTGGCCGACTATATAACAACAAAAGCAACAAAGGGTAAACGGATAGCTGTCGGTTTTTCTCCTGTGCCAATAAACACTACGTACATGCGTACATACATACATGTTTACTGTTTTCGTCTGAGCCTGACACGAGACGATATGAATAAAAGGTTCTTCTTCACTGGCTCTGGTAAGAGAGTTTATTATTATTATCGTCACGTTCACTTGTTAAACTTATAAACAGAGTGTCCGCGTATAAGCCCAAGTAACAAACATACACACACATAACGAAAAAAAATGTACAACAGGAGAAGAGCCAGTTTCTAAATAGAAACCTAAAAGTAGACCAAACGGAAAGGGATTCTCTCTCTCTTCCTTCTGTCAGTCTTATGCTGCTGCTGACTCTTCTTATTTTATTCTCTTTGGTTGTTGTTATTGCATTAAACGTATAATATAGTTGGAAAAGCGTCACACGGAAAGCACCGAACAAAGGAATGAAAGACATAATAAAACATACATATATACGCAGTACGTAAATATTATGGAAGCAAACTTTTTTTTACAAGATGGTTATGTCTGTGTAGGAAAAAAAATAAAGACAGACCTTTTGTGTTTGCGTTGAAGTGATGGGGTTATCCAACTCGACCCATCTCTCTGTTAAGAAATGACTACACATTTAAAACGCTTTTAAGAGCCGGCCAGATGAAAACATTAGGCACGGCAGGACGTTTCATTATAATTGTCTGAAAATGTTTTCTTTATTGCGAAAAGAACCATGTTTTTTTCCTTTTGGGTATTTTTTTTTAAATATATAAAATATTTTGTGCAATACGTGCGATACTCAACAAATCGGTAAATATTGGGATTTCTAATATGGAATTATAGGATCGTTTACAAAATATTATACATTTGCGTGGCATATGGAAAGAAAAATTATTCTTCGTCATGCGTAGGTACCCATTTTCTCATCTAAAATACACTACCCGAAATTATCGCGAAAAGGTTTCCTGTTGTTTCTGGAATTATTTGCTAGACACGACGACGAGTGAACAATGAAGAGTGAGAGTGGATGTTATGTAGTTAATATGATGTTTCTTCAAGTGATCTTACAAAAACAAACAAAAATTCTACTTTTTTTTGCAGTCCTACATAATGTTTATTTAGCAGCAGCGTACCAAACCGAGAACTATTTCTTTGGTTTTTATAAGGATTCTTCTTCAGCACTACACTTTGTTGTTTTATGTTTGTCTTTAAAATAACAAGAAAAGTTGTTGGTTTGATGAAATACACTGTTTATCTAACGTGAACGTCTGGCTGCATACTTTGTCAGATGACGTTGATATGTATTATGGGTCATCATCATCTTCAACATAATTTATAGTGAACCATATGGATATTAAGAAATGAACAAACCCCGCTGCAAGTTTTTAAATACGCCAGTCATTTTTTCTTAGGCAAAATATTTTGGTTTACAAAAGTTTCCAGAAAGTATGTCTGCTGTCAGTGAGAATATGTTTGATGGATTGAACTATATGAGTTCACACATAAATGGGATAATTTTTTTGCATGATTTTTTTTGCATTATTACAAGTTTTGTGGAAACTGGTTTTTCCACTTATGCCTTTATGCAGAAAAGTGTGTATACCTACATGTCTGGGTTGTCTACTACTGGACTCCTCTGCAGGCTGGAATATTGTTTGTTTTCAAACTTTTTTTGTTCTCTTTTACGTAGAGTACTGAACTGAGACCCATATCGAAATTGTTAAAAATAGATTTTTGTGTGCCAAAATGAGCATTTAAACTTCATATTTACTGCATGACAGACAAAACACAATTTTTACATTATGGAAAAAAATTACAGGTAGGAATTGTTTACTAAACTTTTCAATTATATTTTTAATAAAAGGATGCGACTACTGTGGGTTTTCTTCCGTGTAGGTCATTTTTGTATGAAAAAAGGGATACATGTTTGTATGATTGTTAATGTTTGATGAATCTGGTCAAAAGAAGGTTTATGGTTAATACATATTATTATTATTATAGTTTTCATCCATTTTATATACCCTTTATGGCTCTTGTAACTTGAGGTTCGTCTGCTGACAAGAGTAATTCTGACTAGTCTTTTGTTTTACAATTTATTACACTTCAAATTACCTGTCAGATTTACTATACGACTGCAATTAAGGCTTCAAACGAATTCCACACGTACCTATATCGTATCACGTAATGGTATATCTGTTCATATGTTTTTTATCTTTGTATAATAATCATACCCGGAAATGAAAAAAATAAATATATTTCTTTGATGTGCGTGCGTATGCGAAATAATTTTTGTTACGCTCGTTTTAACTCTCCTCCAGACATGGTCTTGTTTTGCAAGAATTAATATATATTTTTTCGCCAAAAGTTCAAGTAATTATACTCTCGCCGCGTAGGCTATTTTACATTTTTTTTCTGATTAATGGCTGTATTGTTCATTTCTGACCAGCGCACAAAAGAAAAACAAGTACGTATGTATCTGTTTGATTTGAGTTGTGAGGAGCAAAACTCGTCCTCGACATTTACATTTGATCAATGAGCTATTAGTGCCTACACTACATATTAACAACTACTACTGCTATAAATTTAATTTGAGCATCGTATCATGATCCATGATCCTGCTGCTGACAGTCGTGTATGATATCATGAGCATACGAGTACGATAACACAACAAATCATCAACGTAACGATGATGAGCCTTCCTGATCATCGCCAAATCATATCGTAATTTTGTACGCACACAATAAAACATGCATATAGACGGTTTTTTTCTTCTTCTCACATTTCTTGGCCAAGTCCAAGTTTTTTTCGCTTCTTTTGTTTCTCTTAATTGATTTAACCTTCAAAACTGCAAGATTCTTTTTGATACAGAGGGTTGATACTCTCTGTACTTTTATTATATTATTGTTCACTGATTATCAAGTTTTAAGGGTGGCAGTAGGTCTGAGAACAGCATACCGGCACTCAACTGGATCGGTAGTACAAGCAGTTGTTGTATTAATTTTGTTTTCATCCCATCATCATTTATTAGAATCATTTAAAACGTGAGCATCATGTTCATTTAATTCCAATGAATAAGCAATCAATAAAAAAAGCGTGTAATTTGCAGACAATAATGATTATGCATTAAATATGTTGTGGAAGAAAAAGGTGAGCTGTGTGATTGTTGCGTGAGGTTTACATTTTGAACTTGAGAGTAGATGGCCGAAAGAAGATGAAGAACCCATTGACCAACAACACATTTTTGACATTAAACAATAAAATACATTTTTGTCTAGTCCCTGGTAGCAAAGCATGATAATAACAATATGTACAACAACACACTCACAACACTACTGCAAAAGTAGATAAAAAAGCATAATAATCAAAATCAAGGTCATTAATATTTACATAAATGTGCGTGCAGTATGGGTATGAAGCTGAAAACACAACAAAGCACACAGAAAAAAAGAGTCCTCATCATAATCATCAGCACCGCTACCACAACACTGAACTAGTTGAAGAGCTATATACATTAATAGCAAATATAGGAATGGATAATATACGAGTGTAAAAAAAATTCAATGTCAAAAAATGTGAAGGAGGAACAAAAAACGCCATTCCTGTCGTTTTCATTACAATGTATTATATTTTTGCTGTTTGCGGCAATGGGAATAGTAGTAGAAAAATGTATGCAGAACAATAGCAGGAGGCAGAATAGGTGTGTGTAATAAGCCATTACGAATGATGATGATGATGACGCATTCATTTGATTTGACAGAAAGAAACACGATACATATCCTTAACAAAAGTTGACGTCTGTCTGCGTCTTGTCATTTCATTTTATAATGGTTTCTTGAACCAGACACATAGACACAATAAACCATTGCTTCATTAATGACGCATGGTATTCTTCTATTTAATTGATTGAATTATAAAATATCGGAAGAGATATTGAGAGATTACCAAAATAAGTATAATATGTAATTGTGCCAAGCACTATAAATACTCAACATGATAAAAGTTGACAGAGTCCAAAAACTTCATAAAAAATAGATTTTGAATATAAATTGGTGCTTGTGTATATTTTCTTGTGCTGATTCAGCGAAAAAAAAAAGCTTTTTGACACGTTGTTGTCGGCTGTTAATTTTATTGGGACATTGAACATTATTATAAACATTGAACAAAGTGTAAAATAATGACGATGATGCGTACATAAATATTTAAAAAGCTAGCATTTTTTATAGCATTGAAATCACGAGATTGATTGCTGTTACACTAAAAAGTGACAGTTAATGACAAAATAAAAAAAGTTTTTATAGTTTTTTTCTCAGCTGCTGAACAAAGCTGCTATGATAATGCGTGTGTATGGAGGTTTCATTGTCACATTTCTACATTCTAGTGTTGTTCATAAAATAATAAAGAGTTTTTTTACAGATTAGCTGTATGACGAGCCATTTCACTTTAGAACTTCTGACAAAGTAATTTCATTAGAATTAACTGATGGCATATTTTAATGGGACGTTATGTTCAATGCTTATAGCATTTCATGGTGATTGATGAGTTTTTGAGATTCAAGTACAAGTCCTCCAGTTCAAATTGTTATGTAGGTAGTTTTTATATCCTGTTATAATCATATTGTGTCATATATATTTGCGCGATATGTAATTGTAAAAATGTTGAGTAGAAGTGCCTACAATATATATGTCATGCTTTTTGTACAATTATAAAAATTGAAAGTGGAAGGGACGGTTAAATAGACAGTTATACTGACTATAACGGCATAAAGTGCGAAACCTCCATTGTCGAAAAATTTACACAAAAAACTAGTGTTGTAATCAACGTAATAATAACAACGATGATATATAAAATTTTGAGGTAATTCCTGATGTCAGCATAAAAAAGGTTATCTGCTGCACACACGTGAGGAAATGAGACACAGGATGAAAAGGTACAAGGTATACAAAGTAGATGTGTTATTAGTTATGCGTATACTTGCCATAAGCAATCTTTAATCAAATCAAAACAGTTACGTTTTTACAACAATGCATCAAAACAAAATGTGCACCAACATGCTAACAAATTGCGATAGAAATATAATGTTCATTGTTAATAAAAAAATTGTTCTCTGTAATGTTTATTCATGTTTCATTTTTGTTGAGGTGGTAGTGGTGGTGGTGGTGGCACACTTTTTTTACATAACATGTGGCGGCATTGCATTGTTGTCCACGACATTGGAATTTGAATAAATGCGTTCATGAGCAAAAAAAAAAGAGACGACTTGTTGAAATAAACATTTTTTTGTTGTTGTAGGATAACTTTGCTTGGTGGGTGCTGTGCTGTCTATTGTTGTGTGTTGTGTGTGTGCTCAATACATATGAGGATTTTAATTCACAGATTACTTTGTTGCATTGTATTTGTGTGTGGTTTTGATTATCATACACAGTTTCACTTTTTTATGAAGAGTGAAAGGATTTTTGTTTCATTTAACAATGTGTGTACATAAAAAGGGTACAAAAACGTTTGCGTTTATTGTTTGGTGGGTTACCTATATATTATTCATCATGCGTTTTTGTTGCGGCGTCACCTTGCATCGTGTGAATTGAGATTGTATAAAGATGGGAATGGGAAATGATTATGGTCGTTGTTGTTGATGATGATGATGACCACTGCGTGTGTGTGTATGAAAAATTGTGTGGCCTTTTTTCATTGCTAATGTTAAGGATTGTTGGAGGTACGTAATCGATGTCATGATTCAGTACATGCACGCACTATTATTTTTTTAATAGCTGACATCTATAATGGTGCAGGTCACATTACAATAATTATTGCTATAATTTAGTTTAGAGCGCATTCAAGTGTTGTATATGCCTATGTGTTGCAGATGTGTAGGAATTTTGACAGTTAGTAAAAAGTTGTGTCAAGTTTTACATTCTACCTTGTCATTGCAGGTTGCATTGGTGCTGTGAGGCAGATATAGCAGCTGTGAGCAATAATATTTCTATTTACTAATTACAGTTTACTTTAATGCGGGAAGTTGTTATTAAATATTTTAATAATAAAAATGCTGTCGGTGGTGGTAGTATAATTTATTTTGTCAAAAAATATATGAAAAGGGTTAAGCAGATTGATAAGTGACAATACATGCATACATACCTACGCATTAACACACGTCGAAGCCTTTAAGGTTTGGAAATTATAGCACTTTATAAAATAAATGATTTGCAACTTGACACCAATTCCAAGTCTATAATTACTCGGGGTGCAAGAGTTATTGTGAATTTACAATACTGAACTTTAAAAATGTTCTCATCCTTTTTCATAAATTGACATTACGACTCAATGTACAATGTTTGAACTGTCAAAAATTTAATTTGCTTTGCTTCCATGTTATATTTTTTTATTCATGACATTTTAATCATTAAATTTTGGTAATGATAATATGACAATTGATGCAAAATTATAAAATGTCGTTCGTAATGTTTGCAAAAATGTATGTAAGCTTTATTTTTTCGTGACAGCAATTTATTACTACACAACTGAGTAATCAAATCACTGTGCCATGATAATAATTTATCTGGTTATGAATTTGACATTATAAAAAAAATCTTTATTTTACGAGCTCTCGCTGCACACGCAAAACATCTTCCCAAATCTGGATTTTGTTGCACACTCACACATTATTAAAACAGGAAAATTATACGAGTAAATTAGTTAAACCACGCGCTTACGCTGCTTTGCGCACACGGCGAAATAAAAGCAGCAGCAGCAGCAGCTTTTGTCGTTGTGGCGCGATATAAAAGCCAAGATAACAATATTGTATTATGCTGTTTTGACACTGACGGTGATAACGCCAAAGTATAATAATAAAGACTTGCTTTTTTAGCATACAAAAACACGCTTTGCAAAAGAGTTGCAAACTGCTTGAAATAATAACACAAGAAATGCACAAAGAAGCGACCTTGAGATGTCTAGCTCTTTTTTTCTGCGATTATTATGTAGTGATGATGATGCTGATGATGTGATGAGCTTGAGAAGAAATTGTGCTAATGTTATACAATGCTCTTCTTTATTATTCCGTTAATGCCTCAAATTCGTTGGTTTGGTGTATGGCTTCGAAAAATTCATTATTATTACGTATATATTTACGTGGTAAGACTGTAAGAGGGTTTGAAGTAAGATGATAATGAGGGATCTTGAGAATGTGCATAATGGCTCAAGTGGGGAGGGATTTTTTTTTTCTTCAGTAGTGGAATTGTTCGGTTGAGTTGTAAGTTGCGATTACGTTGTTGAGTTGTTGTTTTGCAGCGCGTCTTTTATTAGTGGAGTTGGAGAAATATTTAGCAGAAAGATGATACTGCGTCTTGCACAACAACTGGACTGAATAAAGAATGAGTTGAGATGTAGAAGATATGGGAAACATTTTTATGCGTTAAAAATGTTCATTAAATTAACAAATGTGTTTTTGTATGCATGAATGTTACACACATGTGTACTTTTTAACGCTTGATGCATATTTTTGTATATTACAATTTGTATTTTATAGAATAAAAGTCTACCACATAATGGTTTTCATCTATTTTACATACATTTAAAATAAAATGTTTTTGGGTTTTACATATGATTCTCTGTTCCACGGAGATTCATTTCAGACAGGAAACTTGTCAGACATAATTATGGATATGAATTATGAATGAAAACGATCGAAAGCTTACAACATATAAGAATAATTATTTTTGGTTGGTAAAAATTTTGGTTTTCACTCAATAAATTTAACTTAAGCGATTGATAGAAGACGCAACGCCTTTATACCATCATAAACACTGACAACTTAAAGATGTGAGGTATGTCATACGTAAAATGTTCATGAAATGAATGATATTAAAATATTTTCCAAATGATTACGGGGAATATTTTGCAAAAATATTATATTATTTCTGACAACGGGTTTAACGATACTTTTTCATTCTAGGGTTAGCCCGTTGGCTATACCAAAACTAAGCACGCAATATTATATTTTCAAAAGAGATTATTTAATTAATTTACAGGAAGCGCCATTTTGAGATAAAATCAAAATTAATTCACTGCTGCTGACGAACAAGCCATATACGTATACTATTAAAAACCGATCTTCCAAAGAAAGCGTATAATGAAAACGAGCCAAATATATCAATGTATGGAAAAGGTAAACTGGAAAACAATATGAGAAATATGAATTGGCTGTTTATTTATGATAAATGTGGTGTAAACTCTGATCTGATAGGGAAGATCTGGGTCTAGTTTAAAAATACTACAACGTTTAACATGTTTGAAATACTTATTCCCTGTTGGGTTTTTTTTGCGAAGAAGCAGGAAGATGTCAGTTATTTCATTTAAATTATTGACAGCGTTCAAAATTTGTTTCTTATTGACTTTAGAACATATACCCAAACTGAGTTGATAGCAAACTACATGACAAAGTACAAATGTAGACTCCCATACTCCATTTTTAAGTACATTTACATAAACACTATATTTATTTGCGAAAAAAATGAACTTATTACATTTTTTATATTACTTTACTACGATCAAAAAACTGACAAAATGCAATATTTGCTAGTCGATTACTGAACATTTTCGTAGGATTCTGTGGAGAAATGATTTTTTAAGCCGCCTTCCAGTTCACATCGTCCATCAAGAAATTTGGAGCATAACTGTCATACCGAGGTGTTTCGTTGTAAAGTGGACGTGACTCGCCTGCACCTCTGACTCCTTGGAACCATAACTGGTAGTGGCGCTCCATCATGTCACTGCACCGACGAGACTGTACAGAACTCATTTAGTTATTCAATAAAAAGGAAAATAAAATATAAAAAAAATATAAAATTGTGTGTAATTACCTGTTTCCACCCCTTTGCACACTCAATAAAATCCTGATACAAATATTTACATTTAACTTTTGCCATTTCCCTTCCATACGCCTCACAACAATCAATCCATCTCAACTGGAAAGGGAAGCATCTATCGTCAGCGTCATGATGTCCAACTTGTGCAGTAAAGTCGGTGAATGGGGTTCGAATTGGAGCGACAGACAAAGTAGATGTTTCAGGGGGTCGTGTGACGGTAATATTATTACCCATCTCTGTACCTGCAAATTTATTCCAATTATAAACTTAAAGTTTAAAACTTTCAATCAATTTTTTTTCCACGTTCTATTAATTTATAAGATTGTATCCCAAAACAAAAACTTTAATTTTCAATAATAGTACACAGTGTGTACTACACACACACAAGTTCCTAATTAATCCAAAAATTTACCTGATAAATTTACCCCTCCCCCTTTGAAACAATGGGAGTATTCACGTGTTTTCAAAAAAAACAAAACAACAACAATCCTTTACAATCCCCTGCGAACAACTGATTCTCTCCAAATCAGCCGCTACTTTGTTTTCATTTTTTGGGGTAGACTATCTTACCCAACAGAATTTACCCAAAACCAACAACACTTCCCATATCAAAATGAAGCCCCTCACACTCTCTAACGATAAAGGTGTTAACCACAAAGTAGGTGTCCATATTTACCCCTATTCTCATCACATTTCATATTGTTACGCATCCCCTTTATGGATTCTTCCCATGCTAAAAAATCTCAACTAGAAGAAGGATAATAGTAACGTAATAAAATCTCATACGCAAGAAAGGGTTGCCCAAGTACAAAAAAAATCTTTTATTCATACATTTTTCCCATATCCGTTCTGTATTGTATTCATTATAAAAAACGAGACAAATAAAAAATGAATAAGTAAAAAAGTATACAAGAGTGTAAGTATCCAAGTTAGGGATCGTTCATATATAACGTCATCAGATACACTGGGTGGGTCCTTTTGACGGGGGTATCC
>JAITYZ010002010.1:0-17663 GCA_027744595.1 Paronellides praefectus
AGCAGGTATTCATTAGAACTGATGTTCTTTTCTTAATTCTGATGATGAGAAAGCTCTCAAATTAAATGAAACACTTTAAATTAGTTCCCCGATCCAACATTACACGTGTTTCAGAGCATTTGTAGCCTACAAATTGTAAGTAGGTATAGGAAGGTATGCATTTTGGTTTATGCGTTGTTAGCAGCAGGTATGCATGTAATTGAAGCTTGCAAAATATTATCAAGCCATGAAAGATTAGCCACGCGTTTATAAATTGTGCAAAAAGGTGTCAATCTGGTAGAAAAGACCAATCACAAGAAAGATTAGGATGAAGGTCACAGAATTATTTTTTAAAAAATAAATAAAACACAAAAAAGCCTTCTGTTACTATCAAGTCAATCCGTCCATGTACTTGTATTTTTCGTGCTGAACTGTTAAATTGAATAAATAAAGTACCTGCGTGTACCTACACTACTTTTATCGTAATTTAATAAGGTTTCGAGGAAAGATCGTAACAAAATTACACTCATGCAACATTCATGCAAAGATAACAAGACATTTTAGTGACATTTTTACATGCGCATAACTGAACAAATTCTGTTTCTGATTGTCAAACTTCCTCCATTATACTAAATAATTCGTTTTTCTCTTTTTCCAAAGTAATATACTTGCCGAACAAAGCACATAAATTAGTATAAACAGCAATAATATCAAAATTATAAATCGTTTTTAATAGTACTTGACGCACGAACAAGAATTAAAAAGAAGTGTCATAATCGATTTTTTGTAAATGTAACATGGACTTGTTTAACCTTTTTCGGTTTTCTTCTAAAATAATGGATTTTATGATAAATTGTCACAGGCTACATAACTTGTTGATTATTCTTTTTCTACTCTTCATCTGCTTCCTCAAAGTATCAAGGTGTGGCAATAAGACGCACGCGCGTATTCCTTGTTATACTTTAAACGGAAACATTTATCCAGCATCCTTTTGGTCTACATTATTGGCGTAAGAGGACTGGCATGGCAGTTGGCATAATATTCCGTGTAAAATAGTAAGTGCGCCTCAAAAAAAGTACCTACCAACACACAACATAGGTGTATATATCCAATCCGAATACAAGTAATTTTCATCCCTTATCACATCATCATTATCTTAGAGCAAGCAAGCTATACAGATTTATACACGGAACCGAGAAAGACGCTGGTTGATTTTACACAGGAGCCGCACTCCTGTTGCCTCTGCTGCAGATGTACAATTTCATTCAATTCAAAATCCAGAGGTTGAATGTCGATGATATGATCCTTTTCTTCTTCTTTCCTATATGATTTCTTTTTATTATTATTACATTGTTCATCAAAGGCATAAAGCAATATGACATCTTGCATCTTGCTCCATTGCGTCTTCTTGGTCAACAAGCAGCAGGGGTAGTAGGCTACTATATAGCTTTAAGGCTCAACAAGAAAAAAAGATCAAGTACTCATTCTCTTGTGCCCTTCTGTCTACTATAAGCTATACAGCTCGCTCTATCCCATTTCTTCATCTTCTTCTCATATTCCATATTAACAAGAAGGGCATCAAGATCACCAGAATAAAATGGTATAAAAATCATGAGCACAATAGTAAAAGCATGAAAAGGTGAAGAGATCCAAAAAAAATCCAAATTTAAATAGAAAAAATACATACATACTTGGATATAAAAGGAACTTACCCTTCGTCGTACGACGTACTGAGAAGAAGAGGATAACATGATCTCTGTATACAGCAGGCACATCTGTGCATGGCATCTAGGGAAAATAGGCATATGGACATTTGGCTGCTCGTTCTTATTCTCCTCCTGATTACTTTTTTCTCTTTCAATACTTCTCTATTCATCTTTTGTTGTTTATGCACTATACTAAAACCACCACCACTGCCAGGTAGACACAAAATAAGCAGTGAAAAAGTACACGGTGGTGGTTTAAGTTGGAGAGTTGGGGTTGGTGCTACATTTCATGTGCATGTCTTCACTCTTGTGTGTGTGTGTGTGTGTGTGTATGTGTGTGCTTTAACTTGCTCATCTGCTCCTGTTGTTGTCCTCTCAATGTAGACGGTGGATCAGCTCGCTGGTAGAAAAGTGGTGGGACGAAGAGCTGGAAGCTCAGTTTGTGCCCAGCTCACACGTTGGAAGGATCTTCTCTCTGAAAGCTCCTTTTTGCTAAAACTTACCCAATATATTATTACTCATCCGTCTTGTTTGAGAAAGAGTTTTTGTACACGTTTGCTTTTCGTTTGTCATTTTCTCTTCACTTGAAAGTCTCAAGCTATAAAGACAGGAACGTGTCCTTCGCTATCCACAGTTGTGCCCTTGCTTTCGTCGAGCAAGCATCTCTCTCTCTCTCGCTCTACTCTCTAACCGAGTGTTATTGTGAAAGAAAAAATAATACATTTTTATTACATCATTCAGTTCGTTCAAAGTGAGATTTCACATTTTTGAGCCTTGAAATCCTTGAGTTGTATTTTTTGAACAATAAACAACAAAGTTTTTGTACTTTTGTGTACGAGTTCAACTTCTATATTTTTTTGTTGAAAAATCGTGTGTGTAAGAGTCGGGAAATTAATTAAAATGCCGCACTCAGTGACATCGTTGAAAAGGGCTTCGGCTAATTATAGCAATTGCCCGCTTAAAAAACGGCCCATCAAGTATGACGCCGTGGAGGATTCGGATTCGGACATTTCCTATAAAGGTAAATATTTGAAATTCTTTTACAAATATCTTTGTTCAATTATTTTAAGGTCTAGAGAAAAGGAAGTTTTTTTGTGGTAGTGGTCATCATAAACATGCGATGATCCTAAAAAAAAATTGGTGTACATTTTTACTAAATCCTTTTTTTTGTTCTTTTTTTTAAATAGGAATGCCTTCTCCACAATCAGTTATTGACTGCTCTGAGCCTGAAAATCTCTCTACCAAGCCAGCAGATCTTAAGTTGAAGCAAGATAGCCATTCCTCTGCTTCTTCATCATCATCTCTATCTCCACCACCAATTTCTTTGGTTGCTGGTCGTGGCGGTAGTGTCACATCTTCTTCTTCACCATCCTCACCAATCTCCATTCACTACAGCAGCAGTAATTACTCTGGGGGTTATTATGGAATGCCAAGTCCTCCACATCATCACGCTCACCAGCAACAACATCGTCCTTCTCAGTTCTCTCCAAACTACCTTGCTGTACCTCAACCCTTGAAACCAGTGTCAGGTGGAGGACCACTGGAACCAATTAGTCTCAATCCGCCTGCTGCCGCCTGGCCCAAAATACCTGCTTCTTTTGCCCCTGCTGTCTCTCACCATAATTACTCTACAGCAGCAGGACAACGTTCTTCATCTTATTTGGATTACTCCCCAGTTTCATCAACATCATCTCACTTTTCTTCTCGCTCTTCTGTCGTTATTCCTCAGTTTCACTCTACATCCCCATCTCACTTTGCCCCATACAGTGCTCGTGAAGCTTCCGGCTCACCTCCCCATGTGTCACCACCCTTGAGTATCGAACCTGCATATCCAGTGATTAAAATTGAAGAAGCTCACCGTGGCTCTCGTCCATTCAGTCATATTCACCACAATGAGCAAACCACCAAATTTTACGAAGAAATCATCACTCCCGTTGCCGCACATCAGCAACACTCTCACAATTACCATCATGAACAACAGCCATCATCCAAAGTTATCATCAAGCACGAGAGACACTGTTATCCATCCCCACCACACTCACATCAATCTGCTGAAGGCCGAGACTCTGTAATCAGTCACAGTTCTGTCTCTTCATCGTCATCAAACAGCCAAAATCAGCAACCAACCGCACCACCACCACAACTTTCCCAAATCACGCCAATAAACGTCAACGGAAGTGCCCTCATCAGTTGGGCCCAGCCATTGTGGACCAACCTCTCCTAATGAAGTAATCGAACATAATATTAGTAAGATGTTACACTAAATTATTACATCCATGGGCAAATCTTTTTTTTATTTACCAAAACTCATCATTACCGTCACTTTAGTGGTCACCGCCCAAAAATTTATTTAGTGTTCATTTCAACATTTTTTTTTGTGCATCTACCCTTTAAAAAAAATTTAAATGTAAACCTTTAACTTTTTACATTGCACACATACAAAAGTAGCTTAACACACATTTGAAACGCAAATGCCTTAAACAAGTCTTGTCTCATTTTTCACAGAGATTATTTACATTAAACTATAAGCTGTAACAAATTTTTGTAAATTTTATATTGTATATATAGTAGTTAGTTAGTATATTATATTATAGTTATACTATGTTATATTATATATATTATAGTAGTTTATGTACTGCAATGACACAACACGTACGTTCAACGATTCTGTGCCATCATCTCAAAGAAATTAAAGTTAATGAAATAATAATGTAGTTAGCTACATACATATATATATATCACATTTTTTATATTATTGTACCAATGTATTTTTCTATGTAATTACATTGTTAAATTTTGTATACATTTACGCGAATGCCTTTTATATAAAGCCTTGTCACTTGGTTTGAAACTAGTAATCATCATTACTCTTGTTATTGATCTTACCATGTCATTTTATGATATTGCACATATACACATCTCGGCATAAACTATACATTTTTTTCATGGATTACCAAATGTATTTTTTATTACTATATACCCACTTCAGAGAATTCGTATTGCGATGTCATTAATACACTGTCACACTCTCAAGGAACTATGTACAAAACAAATGATGATGAAAAATGAAAGCTATATAATATATAAATAGAGAATTATATATAAATTTAAAGGTTATATTGTATAAAATTGTATGGTTAATAATTGACTAAGTTTAAAGTATCATTCGTTGATCTAATTATTATTATTGTCATTCGGATGCTTTTGATGAACTGTCCCGTTGTGCTGTACCTCAATTTACACATATAAATATATAATAAAAAATATATATAATAATAGTTAAAAATTAATTAGTATTAAAAAAATATATATATCTAAGCTATATAAAATATTATTGATCTTTGAAAGAAAATGCGCACCGTGTTTTATACTATTATGCCTATAAATTATATCATTGCTTATATTAATGATATTATCTTGTACAATTTTTATTGTATAACACTTAATTAAATATGTCGCGATGAAAAATGAAAAAAAATATTACACAAAAAATAAACAAACAAGCCTTATTGAAAATTATCAAAAACTTTTGCTTTGAAATTCATTTTTTCCAACATCATATCATATATCACAATATATTTTTACGATTCCACACCGAGCGAGCATTGCATACAAAATTCAAAACAGGTTAATTAAATTATGGGTAATATTTTCAGCGCAATCTTTCATGCAAGCATGCAATTTTGGTCACATCCATATGCGAATTTAAAAAAGAAACCTAACGAAAGAAAATCATTCTTAATCTCATCCGCATCATCATGAAAAACAACCAGTTCCCATCATTAAAAATTAAACATCACGCATCATCTGAAAATCATGAAAAGCAACAGGGTTTTCGGGGAAGAACCGATGGCGATTTTAATGATAAACAGACAAGCAGGCCAGCAGGTAGTGCATACGTATACATTGTATTTGCAAACTATACTTCCTTTTGATTGCTTGCATGGCGGTATTTTAAAGGGAATCGGAATTTAGTGGGAACCAACATTTTTTGTTTTGAACCAACACAACAAGTTAAAAGTCAACAGCATAACAACACACAGGTCCCATACCTTATTAAAACAGGTAAAAAACAAAAAGTGGTAAACAGTTCTTTTATTATATACCTAACTTGTATATGATGACGATTACGAGATAGCTCATGAAAATATGTGTGGCTCCTCGACTTTAGAATAGGAAAACAGGAAGGAAAAGGCAAGAGAAAGGAACTAATTACATTTTTTTTAGAAATATCCCCGTGCATTTTGATATCAGCCGAGGAAAAAGTTGTAAGCCCATCTGTTGTTATTGCCATGTCCCTGCTTGGTCCATAGTAGATACATGCATGCATGCATACATGACCAGTTAAAGAAGTCAGTGTGACGGTTGAATATCGGAACACGGATATCCGCAAACAAAAACTTTCATGCATTCTCAACAAACGAGCGACCGCTGCTGCAAGATAACTACACGTACTCAAATAGGCAAAGAGAGTTTAAGGCAAATAAGATAAAAACAGAGCTATTAGCGATAGTGACAGACGGAAAAAACAGGAGGTGAGGTAAGACGGTAGGAGTGTAGTTGTGGGAGGAGGAGGACAAAAAAGTTAAACTTTGTATGCATTTAAGTCATTCATTCAGTCTCATATCAGTAGCCAAAAAGCACAAGTTATATTGGTACATAATATGTGTCGGTCTTAACAGAAAATGAAATCGCCATTTGTTGATAGCAGGTAATAGGACAACACACACACACACACACAGACAGATATTATGCTGGTTGATGTGATATGAGATGATTATGATGACGATAACATTATACTGTGAAAAACAGTAAAGCACTTGCATGCATGCTTGCTTTGTACAAAATATATAATAGGTATATTATTAAATAACCCTTTGCCTTTTCAATGAGAGAGAAGTAGCAGGCATAAAGTTAATGACAATGGTGATAGATGATAAGAAGACGAACCACCTGTTTCCTACTTTTTCCTTGATTACTCTTCTGCACACACACACACACACTTATATCAAATACACTGTTCTCTGTGCTACTCCCTAACTCTGGACAAGTACAATATGGATGAATGAACGGAAAGAAATTATTAGGTTTAAAAGACATACGTTCAAAGTTAAAAGGCAACAGTCACATTGCACTGAAGTATGGTGGTGGTGGTGGTGATGATGATGATGGAAGTGGTTGATGATAGGAACTAGCTGACAAAAAGTGAAGAGAGAGAGAGAAAAACTCATAATAGTAATCATGCATGTCGAAGTTTGTGGAAATTACTTGTTGAGTAAAAAGAAGGGAAGTCGCTGGTTAAATGAAATGAAATCTAGCAGAAATATTATAATATGAAGGAGGAGCCCTACTTTTACTCTGTACAAAACAGACACCAGAGTTGATGAGATAACACATTAGGGAGCCACATTAATAAATTTAACCGTTGCTATTTGCTATCATCATCAGTTTAAAAGCTCTATACCTGAGTTTTCATAATAAATAGTAAACTAGTTGAGATCCGTTGTCATTTTATATACCTGTTCAGCCAGCGTAACAGTAACAAGTATATTTAAACAGTTACAATATGGCACTATGGGTTCGTTATCAATAATACAATAATAATTGTAAAATGGAAACATTATTTGAACAATTAAAGGAGAAAACTGTAATGAGCAATTAAATTTTGACCAAACATCATTAAAATTTAGAATACGATACGGGACAAGTGGAACAAAAACAAAAAGGTTTACTTTTAAGATTTCACTTTTGTAGTATGATGTATGCAGATGCAGAATTTAATTCCAAAAACAGAAGGTGGATTAGAGGAAAGCAGGACATGGAAAATACACGAGCTGCCTGGAATAATGGATAATAATAATATAAAGAATTATTGAAGAACACGTACTCACCCTGGATAATATATATTTTTATGCAAAGGAGATTTAAAGAGCAGATGTTCATCTTTCCTCTCATTCGGTCCGAGGTCTGATACCTGCCTATTTTTTCCACCTTTTTTTGTACTGACATAAAAAAGTAAAGCTGACTGGCACCATGAGAAGCAGCAGCATGCCCGTATGCTAATCTTGTCCTGATCTATTGAAGAATTGATAAGAAATATTATACATTTCATCATCATCATATCATAATAATAAGCACAATCACCATCATCATCAACATCATCATAATCATAATCAAGGCAAATAAATAGGCAGCTTTGTATTTTCATGTGTTTATAATAAAAACTTTAGCAGCAAAACAACATGTTATATAAAATGTTTTGATAAACATATAAATATGTAAAATGGGGAATAATAAGGAAAAGATACGAAAGAAGAAGAAAAAAGTCATCTTGTCAAAACTCATCCCCACGTCGTCATTATAATATGATGCGCAAGTACATTTTTTAAACTCTCAAATTCCCCTTTTCAATCCTTTCTGCATACATGTTGTGCTTAAAAGTTTAACAGATAGATGATAATGCAATACACGTAGTAAACAGTACAAAGCCTGTAATTAAAAATAGGAAACAAAAAAAAGACTTTTGAGCAAGTGATCTTAATTGTGCAATAACAACAAGTGTTTCATGGCTCCAGATGAAATGTCTTGGTTTTCATTGGTTGATGGACTAAACGCCTCATATTTGTTTACGTGAACGAACGTGCAGTTGACCTAAAATAATTTAAATATATAATATTTTAATAAACGTAATCCATTTAAAGTATCTACGTAGTATGTATGTTGTACATAAATTAATAATAATAAATGTAGAATCTACATTGTAGATGTAGATAATGTAGTAAATAGGAAGAGATTTTCACACAGAAAAAGAGAAAATGTTTTTCAAAATCTTCCACTGCATAATTTATAATTTTAAAAGAGTTTTAAAGATCAAAATAAAATCATCCTCTCGTAGCATTTTATTATAATAAGGACGCTTATCATCACGACAGAGTCGCTTCTCCTCTTTTGCTCATCACGGTAGTATAAGTTGAAGTAATAGGTTGGATGGAAAATAAAGTGAGAAGAGCAGAGATCACTTGCTGATTTAGATTTCAAATCAAATGTTTTGAAACGCAGGTTCTCCACGCTTGAAACATACACTATCATTATTATCAATGCAGATTTCGTAGTCACGTTTTTTATATTCATTTCCTTATTGGATCCCTCTGTTGTCTTTCAAAAGTCGTGAAGTGAGCTGACTTTGTAAAATGATTTGCATGTTTTTTTTCACACACACATACACAGGTTGAAAGCTTTTGCTGATGATTATACACATTACTATATATACTTGGAAGAGTGCACAGGTTGGTCGTTTGGTTTGGATACTTGTTTCTAGTAAAAATTAAAGTAAAAGTACACCCCATTTTCCGTTAATTTCCTCTCATTAACTCAACTGTAAAATTAATTAAGGGAAAAGTAAAGTACAAAAATAAGCTTTATTATGGCATATTACGATTACCCTTTCTATCTTGTTCGTTTTTAACCTAATTTTAAAATCACCTCTCTATATACACTAATGACTAATGAGACCATTCACTTTTTCTGTATTAACAACTATCAATCAATACATTTCCATCATTTTGTAGTTTTGCTTACCTGTACTACTCCATATATTTCGACTCGTGCATTTAGGTATCATTGGTATTATATACTTTTCATTATTAATGCAACAACCCTATTTAAATTTAGTAATGCAATAAATACACATAAACGTTTCCATCAATCACCACCTGTAAATCTCTCTGGTGGTGGTGCTGCTACTGCAATTTCAATCAATTTTGCTCCTTATTATTGTAAAACTGCACCGCTACACTATACGGTGCTGTCATGCTATAAAAAATGAGAGAATGTTGCTATCATTTCAATCAATTCCATCGAAAGAGAACATCTCATTGTTCACGGCTTTTTTTTCTTATCGAAATTTTTTGACGATTTAGACTCGCTATGAACATTTGATCTATAATAGCTTATTACTACATGCATAAATACATACGTACCTACATAAAATTATTTATACCATAGTAAGCACAACGCGGCGGCATCCGATCCTTCTTTGAAAAGAATTTGAATGCTTCTTACTACTTTATTTGCATTACAACACACAAGAGAGAAGAAAAAAAATCAAGTATAGTAGCACGTTTCCATTATTTGCTGCCCAAGCTCTCTTTTGCTGGTACAAATAAAAAAGTAAATGAGCATTTTTGCTGCTACCATCTTTCATTCATCCTATCAAACGAAAGGTTAAATTGCAGTCACTCAATCAGACAAACAAACGAAAGGAGAGATTATTTGAGTAAGTTGGATTTGTGCTTATTTTCTCAATCCTCTTTTAATTCAGATAAATTAAGTACATTGACAGGAGAAAACGGTATTGCCACTACTGTCTTACTCCTCACATTTTACTCTTCGCTCAATTTTTTTTTCTCCTTCTCTGATGTGGCCGTTTTTCGCTCGACTTGGTATTTAGATAACTCAGCAAACTATATAAAATATATCATTGAAAAATACACTTGATATGTATTTGTTAGAGAGGCACTTTACACTCTATATATGCCTACCTTATATACACTTTGCATATTTTACACATTATATATTTCTATAATAGTTAGTTATAATGATTGCAACAATGTTATTCTAATAATAATAAAAATTTCAGAATATGATCTGCTGTCATAAACGCACTGAGCAGTGAAATGTGTAAGCACAAGTGGATGCAAAAAAATGATACTACTGCTGCTTTGAGTCCCTTTACAACATTTTGTATATAAACTTATTACTGCAACGGACAGCTGTCAGTTAACGCCCTTTTGATTGTGTATCATCTTTCGCGAGACAATTGACAAGCCATTGTGTTCTTGAACACGGTGGAATTCATCCCTATCAAATAAAAATATCCACACATATATACACATATACCTGTACACACAGGTACATTTAAATTAAATATTACGCACTTTGGTAAATATAACAATAATATGTGATACGTACTTATAGACAGAGGGCTATATTATATATCTGGTATATTCTGTAATCTAACAGTCTGAGTAGGTATAAATGTTTAGGATAAGCAGATTATAATTAAAAGTTGGGATTTCTGATACCTACAGTTGCATTATATCATTGAGCGGTCAACTGCTGATATGAATAGTATGAAAAGTGGAGGTTGATGATATTTGAAATATTTTTTTTAATAACGGTGACGGACAGTAGTGTCCACCAACTAAAATGTAAGCCACGGCTACTTGAATGAAATAATAAATTAAGTTCTCATGGACAGATATAGTGCTCTTATTATTTGCAAAAAAAACTGTGAAAAGACAATTGACTTGCCACAGGTGACGGTCGACGGTCACATACAGTAACTAAAGTGCATAGGATAATTAACTATTGAATTGTTGGGTTAGTTGTCAGTTTTTCTATGAGATCATATTTTGCAACTTGCAACCCCAAGAATTATACATTATCTTTGTAACACTGACCATATATGCATGGTGCATGGTTGAATGAATGAATCCAAGGGACAAGTAAATAAACCTATTCAAGATTACAAAAATGTTTTTAATACAAACTGTAACAGGTATATAATTAATGGGATCAGGAGCGTAAATTAAAATTACTTTTATTAGAATAGAGTAAACGTCCAAAAAATCAACCTTTTTTATTCATCTTGGGTCGTTAGCAACTTTTTATATTATTCTTTTTAGATTTTACACAACAGTGAGAAATGCGTGTGGGTGGTGATTCCACAGGTCACTGAGGTTGAAGCAGCATCATCATCAATGAATTTATTATTGAATGTTGCAAATCATAATGATTCAGGGTGCTATGCTATATGTGCATACATACTTTTATATATGAATGAACTACATATTTCCCCAAATGATTTCGCCTTTCGCCAATACAAAATATACTATAAACTTTAAAAAATGCTTGTTTATTAGAGTACGACTTTTCTTTCATTCGAACTCAGGCAAAGCCAATAACCTTTGACACTTATTTTGGTGCATCATCTCTATAACGTACGCTGATGATGAAGACGATGGTGGTGCAATACACTTTACATCAATATATGACACAAACCCTGACCAAATGCGGAAGGAATCTGCGATAATGATGCTGATAAGTAACAATGCACGCACACTAATACTTTTTCTACTTGTTGCAAACTTTTACAAAACTATAGAATCGCGCATTATACTATTTTTATTCTCTCATGCCAATATATTTCTGGCCACACCACGATCATCATCATCAAAAATAAACCATATTGTTCAATCATGATTTATGCAGCAACCAGATCAAAATCTAATTGGTACTATAACTGTATACATATTTATGTACGTGCACCAATAATATAAAATGTAGCACTGCTCATATTAAAACTGTCCCTCTGCCAATCGGTCACCATCTTCTCTTTGATCCAATAATTTATTTTCCGATTGTTAAACTGCAAACTCATGCAACGGGAGCAAACAAAGTAATATTGGAAATTAGGTTCGCAATAAAAAAGAGAAGGCAGCAGCAGGTTACAAAAAGTACAAACATGTGAGACAATCTTTATAAAATAGTTTTTTAGGTATCAGCTTAAACAAGTTGTAATTTACAAATTGACATTTCAAAAAAAGTAAATACATTCGGGAATGCACCATGTACTCAAGTAGTCAATCAGTTTTGTTCTTCCAAACAATGCTTAATATATAGTGCAACTTGATACGTTTTTGTCAGTCATTTAATGTAACAATGCGCGAAATATGGTACCAATGAAAACCATTTTAGAATCATTTGAATTGCTATTACCAAGACGTATTATTATTATATATACATAGGTAAATTTTAGTTGAGCTAAACCCTCATATTATACTGTAATCATGCAGTTAATAATGGGTGGCTACTGTTGTTTTACTTGGTGAAGGATGAATATTTCTAGTCATTATGCAAAATAGGTATACTGTCCGTTTTTCATATGAACAATATATATATATTCGTCGTGAACTACCGTTTATTGTAAAACAACAATTACAAACAATAGAAGTTACAAACCTATTCCATATACTGTATTACTTTACTATATGGATGAGTAAGCAACGCTACATAATATTACGAAAAGAGATCTTCTTCTTCATCAACTTTTATCATGGCGACATGACTGTAATAGGCAGTAAAGTGGCAATAAAATATGTAACTTGTCTTCTTTCTTTACAATATCGCATTGTTGGAACCATTTTTATTAGGTATGTACACTATATGAATAGGTGTATATAGCGCCGACATGATGTACTTGTACGTGTGCTACACACACAACGCTATATACTTTTTTTGCTTTACATTCTCACATTGTTGCCGTTTGCTTGCGTGTTCACTTGTAGATGATCTTTAACAGCAAAACTGCATATTATTATTGTTGTTAGAAGCAATACATAGGTATTTATACATTGCTTACCTACTGCCTCTTTCGCAAGCACAGGTTAACATTTTTTTGTAACAATAACTAACTCACTTGTCTCGGAAGAGAAAAAAAAGAGAGAATAATAGCATTTGCTTTCTGTATTATTATTATAATATCTAGAATATATATATATTTTAGGATGAGGCAACATCTCTCAGGAAGAATTTTTTTTTCGTGCATTACAATTTGAGAGAAGAACATTGCACGATATGATTGTAAAATTTACAATCTGTCAAAGTTGCCAAAGAAGAGGAGGTGATCTGCTTGTTTTGTCTGCTACGCGCAATATTGCTTATTCCATTATTGCTCTGTGTGTATATGCTATATAGTGATTCATGCCAACATGAAAAAAAAATGATTTCTTTTTTCGATATTATTGTTTTTCTTCTGCTTCTGCAAAGCAACATCCATTGTTTAACATTATCGGTTGTTTTGTTGTTGCTGAGAATGATGACGGTGGTGGTGGTGGTGGTGCAAAGCGTTCGGTAATGAAACTCATGTGCTTATACTACTACTACATAGGTATATACACAAGTAAACTTAAAACTAAACTTTGAACCAGACCATTTCCCTGTCAATAACAATAATAATAAACTATTATGAATAAGAAGGAATCTTTTTTTCCCTACTACTGTTGACTGAATGCGTAAAGTTTTGTTGTTTAAAAAGAAGATGACGACGATGATGATGACGACAACGAAAATCATGGTGATTGTGATCAATGCGGATGTGCAATATGTTGTGCCGTTACTACCAGCATCTCCATTCTCCATCATCATATAATATTAATCCCATGATCAAATTTTATTGTTAGATGTGTACGGAACCGAGAATAGTAAACAAGAGCAATAAATATATTTTTAACTGCTGCGGTTTATTAAATACACATGTACGCCGAGTTCCTCCCAATTGTTACAAATCGTTCTACAATTCCATGTGCGAATCTCTTTTAAAATCTGTTTTTTATTCGATAAAAAAAAGTTTGGATGTGCATATAACATCGTTATAGATTCCCTTGTTACACCTTTTGCCACTCTATCTTCATGATGATGATGACGATGATGATTATGGCGATGATGTGATGCGATCGTTTTAAAAACCTGCTGATAATTCATCTTGAAGGAATGAAGAGAAAAAAACATCTTGATCTTTCAATTCAATTCACATTTTCTATTTGACCTATTGATCTATTGCGGATATCTGTCTGTAAGTCATTTTTCGTGAACAATCGTATTTGTGTGTGTAAATGTATCTATATGTATGGATAGGTATGAATGTAGTGAGGGCAGGCCACAATAACTGCTATAAGTAGACTTGTAAATTATGATGGCATTTAAAGTTCAAAATAAAGGAATGCTATATATCTCCATTAAAGGCATTGTGAGGTTGATGGCGATGTTAGTGTTGAAATTCTATTGTTATAAAAAACTTTTTGCACCTTCTTCGTGAATTCTTGTATCGTGTGGTGCTAAAAAATACAAGCAGGTGAAAGTAGGTGAAACATGAGGTGCTAGCAGTGCTGCTACATTTAAAAAAAAAAGTCATTTCGCCAACGAGTTGCAGTTGTTGTTGATGTTGTATTTTTCTTTGCAAGTGCTTTCTGCAGACAATGCGCAAAGTGTTCCAATTTAGATGAGGATCATGATGATGATGGCAAGAGTTCGTGATGTTTCCAAAAGGGGAGTGTATATATATGTCACTTTGTTTTTGTTCATTTTTCAATATATATACATACATATATATGTACGTTATGCCAGAAGATATATTTCCATATTAAATTACATATTAAATTATTTAAAAACACCTGTTGATATTGGTAAATATACTTCCACCACTTGTACGGGTANTTCCACCACTTGTACGGGTAACATGTTTGTACGCTTGAATTATTCATTGCTTATCTTTCTCCAGTAAACCCAAGCGTCATTCATTATTAATAAATTCAACACCCGTCTTTGCAGAGAAAACTAATATTATTATTCTCTATTGTCTATGGTCAGAGGACATAAACCACATTATTTGTAGAAAAAAAATACCAACTCATACGGAAAAGCTAACATAAATGAAATAGTCTCGGGAAAATGACTAATATGTTTGGGGCATTGTGAAAACTTTTGTAAATCGCAAGTTGACCACAGTACTTCAGTCTTTGCGACATTTCATTACAACAAATAAATGTTGATATTAGTAATCATAATCTGAAAAGTCCATATATCAAAAAAATATAATAAAATTGTATAGTAAAAATTGGGGTATGGGATGTAAATTCATGTGTAAACACTCGTCATGTCGTCATTACTAATAATTGTAAAAGTACAACATTTTGAAGATGAATCTTTCAAAAGTTCATGTGTACCCAAATTTGTCACACGGGAAAGTGCAGAAAAAGGTTTTGTGCGAATGGTCCCGTTCAACTCACTTTTACACTTCAACTCAAACTACAAGTTCCCACAATGCGACGCATTAATGCTGATAGGTTTATGGTTTATGAATCATCACTCTAATGTCAGATATATTATGACATGAACTACGGAAGACCAGTTGTTCTGAAACATTGTCCTGTCTCCTATTGCCAAAGTACAAGTATATTTTAGAGATATGATGAGTTCAAAACATTTCTTGCTTTTTATGGTTTTTCTGACTATGCCGCACAGTCATACTTGATTCTACCCAAAAAATACACGGTATTCAATCATTTTTGGTGGGACAGGTGCAAATACTTATTTATCAGGCAAATAAAAAACACATTTTTTATCAGAAAAAATATAACTATTATTTATATAATTATGGAACAACAGGTGCAGTGTTTACGAAAACATACATTATCTTTAACCTTATATAATTTTATGTACTTATAAGCTTAATTAATTCCCTTTATCAGTAGTATAAAGCCGTAAAAACTCAATGGAGCATTTAATCTTATGAACTATGATCAACTTCGTAATATATAGTGCTTATACTCTCGTACGTCAAAGTGTACTGAATCAAGTGCATGTGTACTAGCCTTGAAAGCAAGGAGCATAGCAATAAAATCCCAATTTACAGATCGATATGAGCTGCAATGATCGTTTTGATGCTTTATAAGTGCAAATGTCCTGGTTTTCGTTAAAAAAACAATGCCTCATGAAAAATAAGATTTGCTTGCAGCTTTATATACGTTTACTCAGCAAAATAATAATAAAAATAGTAATAATGATTATTACAGGTTGTTGCATTCGGTTCATTATCATGGTTGTTAAATGACAAGAATAAAAAAATATTATTACTACCGCAGCATGTGTCATTCTACAAATGCACTAGAAACCAAAGCAATTTAAAAATCACGCGTGTGCTAATGCCAAAATGATCTTTACTGTTTTTCCCATTGTCAGTTGTGACATGTAAACATTTATTACCTTGCCATCTCTGGAGGAGTGGGTTGAGGATGATAATGATGAGATGACACTGAATGGGGTGCACTTTATAGTAAGCCTATATATCCACCTTACCTATTGTACGTATGAAAATATCTTTATGCAAGAAAATTTTTTTGAAGCTCTAAAAAAATCGTGAAACTCGTGTAACCGTTTTCATGTTCACTCTCGTACTATGCGTTATTGCATTTGTCGCACTTCCAATCTTTCTTCTTTTTTTAAATTACTTGTGTTCCTCTCTAAAAAAACGTCGTAAAAATACAAGCATGAAAGGAAGCATGACAAAACGAGGTGACCGATGCATAGAGTCGCAGATTTTATTATTTGTTCGGGACTTTTTTATATTTGTGCGAAATGGAGCAGGTGTCAAAAGTTACAAGATGAACTTTTACTGTACCTACAGATTCTAACACTACTACCACATATACATAGGTAGGTATATATATGTAATATGCCAAACTACATATTATATACACTTACATACCTACGTAAATAGGTATGTATTGTTGACAAGATGTTGATAATGGATTTTTTGGGTGTTTATTATTTCAGTAAACTACTTGTAATCATCTTCAATTTGTGAAAAAGTCCAAAAGAAGTTGATAATGATGATGATGTGATGATGAACTATTGAAAAATTATGATAGTCATTACGTTGATAAATTGATGAACCAGTTTAGTTATTTTATATTTTTGCAACCTCATGACCACATGTGTATAAATGAGAGCAAGAATGCTAAAATATAATAATATTTTCTATTCCACCACGCAACGCAGGTCACCAACCACCCAGCAATGTGTACGTCACATCAAATACCAGGATATGATAAAGTTTTGAGTTATGAGAACACAGCTTTTTTAAATGTCTATTTTGTTTGAATCAAAACTTTATGAATTTTGCGTAGGTGCCTGCTCTCTCTCTCTCTCTCTCTCTTCCTATCTAGTCACTAAACTAATGGGATGAGTTTGCACATCATTGCCACAAAATCATTATTATTGCCTATTTGTGCAGTTGTTGATGTTGTTGTTATGTTATGATGATGAGAGTGTGTGTGTGTGCGCCATGCAGTTGTTGAATAGTCAATTCCGTTTTCTTCCGCCTGCTCCTATTATTCCTCAATTCAAGTGAATTGTTTT
>JAITYZ010002012.1:0-40626 GCA_027744595.1 Paronellides praefectus
TCGTAGCTAATCGTTCAGGACAATCTGGTTTAAACGGATAATTGACGTTCTTCATCAAACTTGTTGACATTCCCGAGGTATAGAAATAAATAGGTTTAGATATGTCGCTAAAAGTTAGAAAAATGCTGAACGAATAAACCTACGAAATAATTGATCTTTTTGCAGAAATTAAAATTTATCGCCATAAATATGATCAGGCTACCTGCGTGTGAAGGTGACCAAGGAAAGTAGAAAATATTTGTTAAATGGCGTTTTATCTAGATTCAACCAAAAATTATAGATTCCAATTGATAGAATCATCAGTTTCATCCTATTTGTAATTTTTGTATACAATACAATATATTTTTTAAATGACATTCGAATATTCTTTGATATTTGTCATGTGTTCTTCTTTAACAATGCAATGGTAAACTGAAGTAAACATTTAAAATGGCAACCAAAATTTCAACTGGAGTCTTTCGCATAACATCTTTTAATTTCAATGCAGTGTATAAATTATAATTTATAAACATATATTATAAAAATATATTTGATAGTGGAAACATATTCCTTCCTTCTTGTATAAATCCTCATATTATTCATACTAGGTATCCATTTTGTGTCTTCTTTCCGTTTCCAGAAGATGATCACTATCACGTTGTTTTGGCTGATGATGATGCAAGACATGTATTTGCACAAATAATACGAATGCATATTTCATAGAAACACTAAAAGTAGGAAAAAGATGAGTGGAGCGAGCGTATAAAAAACATAGACAACGAGCAGCAGCAACAACGTAACCTTCCTTTTATATTAAACATACATACAAATATATACATAGGTATATATATAAGCATGTCATATAAAATGCGTTCCTATTTCTTCTTCCACTTCTCCTCTGTGCATTTTAGATGGAAATAGAAGAAGCAAAGCAGAGGAGGAAAAAGGATTCCCCAGAGGATTCCCTAGTGGAAATAAATGTGTAAGGGAAGTTGGATAGTGCCCCACAGGACAAGATTATCTTTCCCGTGCACTTTCTTTTCTCTCTCTCTCGCTCGCTCTTCTTCTTCTTCATCTCATGCTGCTGCTCTACACACCGTGAATTGAGTGAGATGCCTTTTGGTACACTTTTATTCTGTACATACGTTGCTTTACTTTCTGCAGCCTCATTCTGTCTCCGACAAAACGAGCTCATGCCATGCCATGCCACACAGCCATCACACTTCAAAGACATTGAATATTTCATACATATTAGATACATACATGTAACCTGTCTTTCAACTTTACCGTCATACTTCTCACGTTACTCTCTGTGTTTGAACAAGTGTCTACCTTATAAACAAATATCTTCATAAAGCCTTATACCTCTATATATATGCATATACTCTGTATTCACGTCAAGAGAGAAAAAAACTAAAAGCATCATATTTCCCTTCTCCTCCTCTCCTACTGCCACTTCCATCGTCTTCTCTTGTTTTAAGGAAACAACTCATTCTCAGTATTTTACCACAAATAACAACATGTATGTATCCTGATCAGCCGCGTCGTGTCGTGTGCTCTCTTTCTCTCTCTCTCTTCTCTCTTCTGAGCAAAGTGGGAAAGTCACCAGTGAATTCATACATGGAACTCGTAAGCATACTTTTTTTTGAACCAGTGTCAGTAAAAGTACCACGTCTATTTTATTCACATACCTACATATTAGCTTTAACAAGAGAATGTCTCTTTCTCCTTCTCTCTCTCCCTAGAACAAACAGGTAGGAAAAAAGTGGCTGGATCTGAGTGTATTCTCTAGAGTTTTGAATCCGTAGGCGGCAAGGATGGTGGTAGGTGGTGGAGGTGGCGCAAGCACTGTGAATACCGGATGTATGAATCATATAAATATTACTATTTATGATGCTTTATTTTTGAAAAGGCTTACATTTTACTCTTCTTTTCAGGTATTGCATCATATTTATACATGATAAGGCATTATACATATGAAGCATGAGATGTTTTCAAATTGACAGTTATGATTATTATTACAGTAGTACGAAACTTCTCTCAAACGTCTAGTTGGCATTTAATTATTTTTGCACTGATTAATCATTTTCTTTATTGGCGTCTCAATTGATTTTAATTGATTCAATGCTAACATGAGAAGAGTAGCTATGCATGATGACAGCCTATATTCGTGGTTTGACTACGACGAGAAACGTCCAAAATTCAAATCACTTTTACTTAGCCTCAGTTAAAGTGAACGAACATGTTTGCATGAAGCTACTTTTGCTCCAACCTGATATCCCACTTGGTTTGCCAAGATATGAAGCAATACAATGCAAAGAAACAATCTTTTTTTCCTTTTTTAATGCAAACTTTAAAATGAACTTAATGTTACATACATACACATCTAGCTATGTATGAACATGATATAAATGTAGCCACAAGTACATATTATCATAGACGTGGTGTTGTTTACATATTTTCTCCCAGTTCCATTTAGTTTTTTTTAAAGGTGAGCAAAGTAAAGAATACTATTATCCATATAATGTGGCACTATGGGATATGCATGAGACAGCAGCAGGGGAGACGAAGATGATTTTGCTTGCTTACTGCGTATTACAAAGACTCTCGACTCACAGTTATACTACCACTACCACCACCATTGGTTCTTGTTCGTGCTTTTCTCTATTCCTAAGCAGCACACAGGCGAGGTCCCAGAGGAATTCCTCAGGAAAAGCAGAGAGAGAGAGAGAGAGAGAAAAGAGCCACGTAAGTATAATGTGGAATCATGGAACATAGGAAAATGTTTCAAAAGTAACAACACAACACCATCAAGATAGCATGCAAAGGCAAGACGCACTTTATTCCACTCTCTCAAGTCTCCTTGCAATTTCACAACACTTTAATGAATTATGAACCTCGTCTCATCTATAAAGTGAGCCTTTGTGCGGGAAAGGTGGTGGAAAGGAGAGAGAGAGAAAGATATATACATGCACAATATCTTATGAATTTTGTTTTGTGTGAGTGTGTGTGTGATATGGTATGATCAATATGCAGTCCCTCTCCGTATCGTCGTCTTTTCCGCAAAAAGGAAGCTCCATTTTCTAGTTGAAATAAGAAAAGCAAGCGAAGCTTAGCGAACCGTGACACCACCACCATCAAACAACAACAAAACATCACAGAAAGAGTTTTTTTCTTCTGCTGCTCCTGGCTACTATTATTTAGTGCAAAAGCTGCAAAAGAAGAGAGAGTCACAAGAGAAGGAAAAGAAGCATAAAGGAAAAAAAGGTACACAAATTTCTTTCATATTAATAACAAGTGGTTAGTCAGGAATGGATATTTTGTTCATGCTTCGCTTTCTCACTACTGGAGTCACCAAAAACCACACCAAATGCAATACAAGCAGCAGCATGTCAATTTTTCAAACCAACCGTATACAATGTGGAGTGGAACAAACAGAGAGAAAAATGGCATGCATGCAGAGTTCCAGGAAATACCAGGACACACAAACCTGTTTACAAAACAATATTAAAAAGTCAAAAGTGTAAGTGATGCCTAAATACACATTTCGTAATATGCAAAAAAAAGAAAAAGTCGTTAGATTTTTTTTGCAAGATCCATTTCAATGTTATGATTACATTTAAAACGAAATTAACATATTATGCAAAATCTAAAGTTGTTTCTCTTAAATCTCACAGTGACCCAAAACATTTCTGTAGTGGCAGGTGTAAGTCTCCCAACCCAACTTAACCAAATACACACCCTCATTATATCACTTCTTACTTGAAGCTACAAATGTACTCAATGGCATTCAGCATTGTCACATTGACTAAAGCTCAAGCAACACTTTATTTGTAAAACAACATGAAAAAGATTTGTACTCTTTCCTTGAAGGTGTCTATTGTATATTGTATGGTACATAGATTGTTAACCCAAAAGTAAAATTATAACAACTGAACTTCATATCTTCATTATACCTTCTTCAAACATTCAATAAAAAACCATTTCAAACCATATTTTTTACTCTCTTAAAATGCAGGGCATGTATCATACTGCACTCTACTTGCACATTCAACTAATGTTTCTTGCGTTATAATGTATTACCTTTTCAGATACAATTTTTTACATAATATTTTTTGACTCGGACATGAGCATCATCTTTGGAAAGATGAAACGCAGCAAATAATCTATGCATTGGTGTGTATATATATACGACTCAATAACATTCATATCCGTCAAGAAGTGCACCAGCGACAGCCAGAATTGTATATAAAAAAAGTCAGAATGTGAAACACATGAAAAAGTGCCGCGCACCGCTATTACACAAGCACCAAGTGACTCTTGTTGATTTCCTTAATAAAAAACTGCTCGTCAAGTCTCTTATCTCTCTCTTTTTCACCCTTTTTTTACCTTGTCTTCTTGGTTCCTTTACAACACAACCATAGCATATCACATCCCTCTCTCTGTTTGGAGTTTTCTTTTCACTTTTTCTGTTGACGGAGGTATTATATCATAATCCTTCAAAGTACTAACAACGTGCGCCATACAAATCGGAGAAATAAAAAAAAACTTCAACAAAAAATGATACGATCCTCGGTTTCATGCATGCATTATGCCAAAGGAGAGATGGAGAAAAAAAACATTTTTTTTATATCAAAGGGCTAACTAGCTGAGATATGATGTGTCTCTGTCTGCTCTGTTGTTGTTCATGTATGCCGTATTATGCCTATGATGCAGTAGTGCGTGCACAATAAACAACATGAAGATGTGAGCAAGTGAGGTGAGTAACCAAACTAATGTAAAGCAAAATGCAAAGACGGGAATCACAGCATGGGAGACGTCTAGGACATGATGGATATGCAAGTTCAAAATCCTTGAATTGCTATCACATCTCTCTTCTTTCTTTTTTTCTTAAAAAAATATTTTTATTTGAAGGAACAAACATGCATAATGCATATAGCCTGAACGTACATATGTACATGTATATTTACATATATAACTATTTACACATGTGTACTTCCTTGGTTAAAAGCGCATTCTTTGATGTCTGGTGTTGACCATTAAAATATACGTATTAACAAACATTGTATCTTCATTAAAGGCGATCCTTCATCTTTACTACAATATATATTTAAATTGCTGATTTTTTAATACAATTTTCACTCAATTTAATCCTGTCTAGTCAAGCGCATACACTCTAATATTTCCAATATTTCCTAGTAGGAAATTCCTACCGTTAGCCGGAAACAGGCTCATCATGGCATATCATACTAGAAATGTCCGTTATTAAAATTAAAAGAATGCACAGTATGACAGTCCGATCTAATACATGTTATTACCCAACATCACAGGTAATTACAGCATCGTAAATCAGTTAAAAGAAAAGTAAACTTGAGAGTGAAATGCCAGTAGTGCGTGTAATTACTACCTACCCAACTTATCTAATTTTTAGCTTGGCATGAAGGAGGAAGGAAGGAAGGAAATTGAAACTAGAACAATAGAGTCTAACAAGCTGAAAATAGATCTATTCAGTTATTGTAAACGTTTCTCTGCCATTATTATTGCCATTACAGTTTTTATGCATTTGCTACTGCTGCTGCGATGATGTGTTGTGGTATAAATAAAACCTGGTACGCACTTGCTCATGTTATGTCGTCTGTTCCAATAATGTCGATGATCACTTGCGACCCAAATAAATCCATAATAGATAATTGGAAATATGAAATAACTGTATAATTTAGGTTTTCATTTTCATTTGGATATACTATTTCCTTTTTCCATTTAATGTGAATGGGGGAAAATGATATAATGATGCTGACGTTTTTTTAATGCGACAACTGGAAATGAACTAAAGTAAACAAAACCGAAATCCATCCAGTAAAAAAACCCAAACAAGACAAGAGATATCCGTCGCATCATCCAAAATATATATATGTATAATTGTACAGGTATATATTAAAAAACAGCAATGATGTGTGTGCCATACGGCAAACAGGTGAGCAAGAATTAAGAGATGAGTATGAAATAAAAATTTGTGGTGCTTGCCGGTAAAAATGTGATGTACTGTTTTTTTATACCTTATTTAAGTACAACTCGCAAAGCACCCCTTTCATTGTAATTTAACGATTTTTTAAGCAGACCCTCAATAAATACTTCCAGTTTTTTTTACTGTGTTTGCTTGCAAGTGCTGTAATATTATTACGCAGGATTAACAAACAATGGCTAGGTGATCCAATCGTTACTACTACAAGAGAGAGAGAGAACAAAACTAGACACGTTACTTACTTGTTATTATTATAACAAACGTACTTATTATTATTGTGATTACTCTTTAAAGGGTGATGTGAGGAGGAAGGAAGCGTGTGGACCCTTTTTATATGAGTATGCAACATCCTATGTGTGTACTAATATGTCCAATCGATGTGTGTATAATAATAAGAAGAGTTTTTCTTGCAACACCCTCTTCTCCTCGTTATCATCTTGTTGTAAGCACACGTTAATAAGATACAATGCAAACAGCTGCACGACCAACGACGACTGGTTTTATGATGGTACAGTCAGTGGTAGAGCAGGAAACGACTAGGTCTACCTGTAGGTATACAATATGGGTTTACGTAGTAGTGGTTTGTTGCGTAAAAAAGTTTTTTCCCTCTCGAGTTTTAAGAGAATGAGTTTATTTCTTTTTTAAAGTATGACGCACACGTTCAAGTTAATTCTGTTTCATTTATAATCACCATCGTCATCATCATCATCATCATCATGAGTGCCAGTGCTATGAAAGGGTCAACCCTTTTGAAAAAAATAAATTTATTCCGTAATATTTGGGAACAATACTGGTTTGAACACCTAGACAGGTGGTATGTGTAAGTAAGGTATGGTAAGAAGAGGAGTCCCTTTGATAGGAAGAGAACTAACAATGAATGAATATTATATTTGTACAATATTATGGGATTAGTATAGTGTAATGAGCGTTACCTGTAATAATAATAATAAGCTACTACTGGTCTCTTGATTGTGATGAGGTGTAATACAACACAGAGCACAAGTGTGAAATGTTTAAACAGGAAGAGAAGAGGAAGTTTCTCCATAACTTTTATTTTCAGTCCAGAGAAACTGAACAAAATTTAAGTATAATAGGTATGTATGCAAGTATTTATATATTGTAAAGATAATACAACAACAACTGATGATGATGACTTCCTTCTTCCATTATTTGTTAATATTACCCGAACAGTTGCTCCTGTCGGAAAAAAATATTATTTAAAGTTTTTGTGGCAAATGAAAAAAAGACTGGGAAACGGGGGAGGAGGACAAATGAGATGATGTGCAATACCACCAGCTCAAATGCAAATACACCAAATTGCTCTTTTTAAGCGAACAAAAGAAATACATCACTTGATATTTTAACGGTTTGTGTGTGGTACAAATTCTGTTAACAGACAACTATGAAATTATACCGGCGAAAAAAAAGTCGGTTCTGCTTTTCGGTGTCTTTTAAAAAAAAAAAAAAAGACAGACATGTTGCGAGTACATATAACCTCATCATCAGAGAGAGACTACAATCATTACTTGGAACAGATGCCCTTGTGCCACACACCGAGACAATATATATATCTAATCAAATAAATCAATTCGGCAAATCCATCAGACCAAAAACATACACAGTATATGTCTTCACTTCCTCTGCAGTTTGTATAATGATCATTATGATGATGATGATCTAAGGCCATTTCATGCTATGAGCACCTACGACAAGGTAAAAAAAATGACAAGAAAATGAACAAGCTACATGGTATATTTACTGCATACTCATAATATTTTTTATTCCACCTTGTTGGCCAGAAAAAAAAGCGAGAAAAAGAAGATTGAGTTGTTAGACTAAAAACCGTGCATACATAGCAAAAAAAATATATATTATAGAGAGGTGCCCATGTGCAGCCTTGTCTTGTTCTTTTTTCGTGTAATCATGTCGTTAAGGAAGGTTTAGAGAGGCCGCAACTTCCTGTGTGAAAATGATAGGTTTCAGACATTTTCCAGGATCCGTAATTAGCTAAGAAGGGAGGAGGAGGATGAACTTGTCTACTCAACTAAATATATCCATCCATGAAAAAAGAACACTACTACTGCTCAGCCTTCACCGTTCTTTATTCTTTTCACTGGATTGCCTACTAAATGCATACTATATATACACGTACGTACTATACTCGTCGCATGGCTTTACTCACTCCTTCTCTACTCACTCTTTTTTTCGGCATTATTATCATCATCATCACGGATGGATGGGTAAGAAGTCAACAGGTGGGCTTATGATTCTCAGAGCTAGTTATGGGTGCAGTGATGTGCAAGCGATGTATATACTAGACACAGACAACATGATCATTACATCGTTTGAACATCACCAACAACCACCAAAAAAATCTTTATTTTTTCCCTTCCTTTTGTGCTGTGAACGAATATATACTTATTAATGTGTATACTACTTTGATGGTGGAAAAAGTGAAATTGGAATTATTGTGTGTGCGATAATTTTCACAAGTACGCTATTTCAACAAAGTGGATGAAGAGAGAGAGAGAGAGAGAGATCAAGGGAAAAGGCTGTGAAGTAAAGCCGATGAGCAAGCCGCAATGCAACATGATTACAGATTTGACTTGACGAAAATGATGCTTTGTTCAGTTGAAAATTAGAAAAGGGAGACCCCATATACACACCATATTATATAAAAGTACATGATGACGATGATGATCATAAACCTCTCTTTCATTTTAAAAATAAGACATTTTCCAGAAAACAACAAAATGTAGGTCTCTTTGTTCAGTATGGTCTCTCCCTCCCTTCATCTCTCCCAAGAACAAGCAGAGACTCTCATAAAATTCCCTGTTGATCTCCGCCTCCCACATATAAAAACGCGTAAAATTGTAAAAAGTTCCCATTTTTACTGTTCGTGTATGTTTTGTGTCTTTTTGGTGAGCCTGGACCATCATCATCATCATAGCAAAGTTATTATAGAGAGGTACACTTTTATACTATATTATTGTTGTTTTGTTCATCTGTGTTTGCTCGAGCTAACCGCAAAAACAAATAACAGCTCAGGTGAGGAAAAAAGAAATAAAAGTCCAAAAACGAGAAGATGAGAAAAAAAAGAGAAAAAATGAGACGTTAATGCCGAAAATAAACATAGATTTTAAGACAACGTCATCTCATCACCAACATCTAAATCTTTCAACCTCTCTCTCTCTCTCTCTCTATCGCTTGTCCAATAAAAATACAGTTTGTTATACGTGACGGATTGGATACATAATTTTATATCTCTATTCACATTTCAAATTATGTATTCACCATTTTATCCTCCGGTACTCTCATCATCGTCATCATTATGATTTCAATCTCTGGATTTTTTTACGTTTTTTAAACGAGAACTTTATAAACACACGTCATTATTATGCATGATATGTAGTCCATATATATACATAATATGTAGCAAGTTGTACGTGTACAAGGTCATTTCGTGCACTTGAAAAAATAAAATATTGGTAAAAATGTAAATATTAATAAAAAATATGCTTGCATGACAAATGGTAAATATTACATATTCATATCATTATTTATTTGTTTAAAGCAAGATAGTGTATAAATGTGTACAAATATGCGTGTGTGCGTGTTCCTGTTAGTTAGCCACTTAGCATTTTGATTAATTGTTTTGGTATTTAAGGAATTCGTAGAAAAAAGGAGCACGACATGATAACATATTTATACATATGAAAATATATATACATACAAGGTCTTAATCATTAGGTGGCACACATCATTCGATTTGAACAGAAAGACAACAAAGGGATACCGCAATGCGCCTTCAACTTTAACCAGCTCCTTTTGAGACAAATGATCCTTTTATCTTGAAATGCAGCCGGGGCAAAAGTCAAACATGAAATGTTTGTTAAAAGAAGAAGCAGCGGGATAAAGTAAAAATATATAAAAATATATCAATAAAGTGAGTAATTTTGAATATATTTCCCTTACACACACTTTTATCTGTCATTTTTATTTCCCTTTCTAGTTAGCAAAGGATTTTGTGTGTATATTTCCGCCACATTCCTTGTATGACACATACAACAAATAAGCCTTGTTTTGTTACTCTCTCGCCATCACCAACAAACTCAATCCAGTTCTAAAGAATGAGGCATTCTTGTTAGTTTCAGATGGGATCACATATCATATTATATAATAACAATAATAATAATAATAATCACACTCACACAAACTTTATACGGTTAACTTTTACCCCATCAATGCTCATTGCTCATCATCATCCTTTTTGGTCCTTCTCTAATAAAACACGGCATGGCTATACACAAAAGTGATCATCAAAGATCATCCCCAGAAAACGTCTTTATTATTCTTCTTCAAAATCCTCCGACACAAAAACAAGTGTATTTTATACTTGCCCAAATGACAAGGAATAAGAATCGGACTGACTGTTTGGAATTCTGTGGGACTCTGTGCTGCGTGTGATGCTGCTGCACTGGCCGAGAGCAAAAGATAAAACAGAGATTTCCCTTCATATTTCATATTTGAGCCGAGGAGAGTGCGGTGTGGTGTAGTGTGATGAGCCAATGAAAAAGTCGTACAAGTTTATTCTGCTGCTACGTGATCCCACACAACAACAAGAAAACAATGATGTTAGAACAACAATAGGATTCTTCATCTTGACTCTTCTTCACTCACCATCAGCAGAGCATCAGGCAGGATGATAGAGTGACATCAAAAGGATCATGGGCAAAATATGATAACAAGATTGTTGACTGACGACTTTAATGAATGCCGCCTCGCATTTATATTCCGCAACGCAGGGAAATGATGAGCATGATATTTGTGTGATGAGTCAAAATGCTCTTTTTCTTATGGTAGCGCGTTGAATGATGAAATATGGAATGAAATGATGAGCAGTAGTAGGCACGAATGTGCATATTATGTAGATAGCCAACAAAAAAGATGACTTATTATTATGATGAACCTCATAGCATAATCTCTCCAGCATAACAACATTGCAACAGGTTTGTCAGTAAGTCTGGCTTCAATCCAAATGTTTTTTACCTTCAACATAAAAACAAATTCTGCTACTTGGCTACTTGTATATAGCCGTTGTATTCTTTAATTTATTGTGTGTTTCTTTATTAAACAAAAATGGACAAATATGGGATCAGGTCCAATTCTACAACAAAAGCTATAGGTTTTACACAGACGTGTTTTAATGTAATGCATTCTTCTCAAGCAAAAAAAATAAACATGCAGTAGCTCATCCATCGCCTTCGCATGTTTTTTTTTATTCTTGTCTTGAGACAAAAAAAGAAGCAATAGATTTAAAGACACTCGGCTTATAAAAAAGGGAATTTTACACATACAAACACACATCAGTCGCATTTATCCCTATCATGTGTCTTTTTTTAGGGTGCACACAAACAACACCAAAAGAAAATAAGAAGAAGAAAAAACATGAAAAACTCAAGTTGGAGACAAGTCCATCATCTCACAGAGATCCTAATTAATATCCATATCATCATTATAAATTCTTCTTTTCTTCTGTTCACTATAATAATGGGCACCGACGGCACAGCCAGAGTAAGCACAGGCAGGGGGCACTGAATTATAAATTACGTAATGTATGTATAATCCCAACAACAGAATTATTTAAAAGGATTGAAAAAAAAGTTTACATTTTTCTTTCATTTTTTTTCTTACCAAAAAATGTAAAATTCTGATAAGAACTCGTTTACACTTTGATCCTTTGAAATGTTATCCAAAACAATACTATAAACATGCAAAGCATATTATGAACATGATGATCTTCAACAGCAGCATGAGCAAGCAATCATGCAAAACTTGTTGACTGTTGACAGGAAACTAAGAAAAGTACATTTTTTACCTTAAATACAAATTATCTTGGGAATCCAAAAAACGAAATAGGAATAAATACATATATTTATATATTATTGGTAGCCCAAGCCAGGCCTGCCTTATCAAATCATAGTCATCCATCATAATATGATGATCATATCATAATCATAAAATATTCGTGAAGATCTTCTTCTGCTGCTGCTTCAGCTCTCTGTTGCCAAAGATCCAGGAAGCACTCCGGTGGTGGACCTAATCTCACTGCATGGAGTGAACAGCACTCAAAAAAACCTTTTCTTTTAACTTTATTGTTTGTTGAATGTCGATTGCATTTTTAGCCATCATGTATGGATTAAGATATTACACTAAAGAGTTATACATCATTTTTGCTGATAGGATTGTGGAGTATATAAGACAGGTAGTAAGTTGGAAGCAAAAGCACGTTTCGTTATACTTCAGCTCAATGACTATATTGCTACCAAAATAATATGCTTCTCCTCCACTCCACTCACACCGGCACTTTTTTTCTCTGATACAACAACAATAATAATAACTACAACTTTTGCTTCTTATCATCGTACTGCGTGCTGCTGCTGCTGATGATGATGATGGTTATGTAATGTATCATCCAAAGTTATTCCATGCACTGCCAAAAAAATAAACGAGAAACTCTTGTGCAAAGACAAGAAATACTACAAGCCAGCGAGTGGTCGTATGTATGTAGGTATGTATCTAAGCATTGCATTTTCTTATTACAAGAAGCAAACACTTTTTTGATACACTCGCATAATCGGTTTCATTGCTACTCATTGTGCTTTTGTGTGAGTGATTCTTTTATTTACTGCTATTACTTGTACATAATGGGATATGTGTGAATGGTGTGCTGCTTACATAAAGATATCATACAAAACAATTGCATTTTATTTTTTTATTTGCTCCCAATGCAATTCCCAATCCCCTCTTTTTAAACACAATCCACATCTCTGTCTTTGTATTTAATTCTTTGTGAGTGAGTCAATTTCTTCTTGAACCAAGTCAATACTTTTGAGAAAGGAAAGGAAATAAAGAGGAGAAGAATATTGAATTGAACTTGAATGCGAATAAGTAGGCATTTAGCTAATAAATAGAACATAAGATGATGATTATGATGATGATATATTATAGTGTGCAAGGTTGTAAGTAAGTTGTAACTTGCGGCAAAATATAGATACATGATAAGCATCATCATCAACAACATAGGTATGTACATGTGATATGATAACGTACAAGCTCAATAGAATCAGACCTAACTTTGAACTGATATACAAGTTCTTTTTATCACATTAAAATCATCCTCTTCCATCGAGCTAGAATATAGAGGAGTGAGATTGAAATTCATGATGAGTTTGGTAATGACAATCTTCAGCAAGAACGACCCCATGATACTCTTCTTATCCATATCTTGTAAAAAATCTCTCTCTCTCTCTGGATTAAACAGCTTCATCAAAATTTTATAACATTTATTGCTTCATCTTCTTCTTTTTTTCTCTTTTTGCTTACTTAATAATAACAGCCATCAGATACATATCGCTTAAGTGAAAAAAAGGTGAGTAAAATGGAGAGAGAGATTGAGATCGCGTGTAGTTTCTTGGTCTCTGGGTATAATACAGAAAATCTCCCTGAGCTCCACAGGCAGTTGGATTGCAGCAGCAGAAGAGTCTGGTAGTAGGCTGCTTGCACTATTGCTGTGCTGCTTAGCTGCTTAGCTGCAATAGTAGTATGTATGCGGGAGAGAGAGAGAGAGAGAGAGATGCTTTCAGAGAGAAAAATCACCGCATGGAGTAAAAATGTGAATTGCATATATATAGTATGGAAGTACAACAACACAGGTCACAGTTTTACTTCCTCTTAATTCAATGGAAAACGCTTTCTAAGGGAAAATATAATTCTTTACCAGATATGTATGTGTGTCCTTTACAAAAAACGACAATTCACCCGAATTTTTTTTTGAAGGCACATCCGGATGATATGATGATGACGATAAAATATTGTATGCTGTGTGTGCTATATATGTACGTACGACTTTGACTCCTTCATCTGTACCACCACCACCACCACACATTTTATTGTGAATGAGTAAATGTTTTAATACAAGTGAGTAATAAGCATTTTTCCTCTGGTTTTTTTGGAGATATATAAATGTTATGTTTTTGGAGAATTTTATTTTCGCTCTTTTGTGATATAATAAAACACATGAAAAAAGCCACTTGATACTATAAAGGATATAAAAACCATGCAGCAACCACTTTTTATTATTATTTCCATTTTGTTTTTTTTCTTCGTTTTTGACTTTTTTGGCACTCATGTTCACAAAATCACTGTAGGAGGGAAAACCATAGGGGTTCATTGCAACTGAGATCAGTCCAGGGGGTCACAGGGACCCCACCATAATTTCTACAGAGTAGGCCTCTACTTCTTCTCCACTACTCCAGCAACAAACACCAGCATTTTTTTTCTTGCTGGTTTTGTGCTGTAGTAAAAAGCGGTCATATATACATATTATACGTAACAATCATACTTGTTTTTTTTTATATATTCTTCACGATTTCTTCTTCTTGCTTCTTCTCCTTCCAATTTCCTTTCTGGAGTATTATTATTTATGTCATTTATTCACAACAGGATTAGGCAAGAATTGTGTAAGTGTGAGTGAGTGAGCGAGTGAACAGCAGAGTGTACACACAGCCAAAGTAGATTTTGGCTACATCTAAACCCTATATACATATTTGCTTCTAAAAAATAAATACATTATTATTATTACTATTGTGTTTTTTTATCCACCTACTGATCTAGAGTTGTGGAACATATTATATCTCGGACGCATACAATAATACCAGTTCCAGGAACCAAAAGCAGCATAGTATATTATATACATACATATATGTGTATTATGAATGTACATAGATTTTTTTGTTCAGCAAGTATATCGTGTCTCAAGTTGCAACCAACAAAATAGACGAGCTCAATAATAAAAGCCGGATCCACGTTTGATTTATCGCTAATACATATGTTTATTGAAAACATTTGCTTTTTTTCCAGTGTTCCTTTTTTATTGATTCCAATAATGCGACGAAAGATAAGCATCTTTTATAATATGTGTGTATATGCATTTTTCTTTCATGTAAAATGGGTAGTCAAGTTGAACTTGACTTTTTTTTGTGAATTGAAAGGAAATCTGGATTTATTTACACATCTCCGCTACAGAGAGAGATATATATGAAAAAACTGTGCCACACAGCTAGTTGCAGTAACATATCTGTGTAATAACTCAAGTTGTGTGTGTGTGTGTGCGTGTTTTATTTTTGTAATGGAGAAAAAAATGGTAGACGATACTGAGACTACCAGCAGAAAATTTCACGGCTGATTAGGAATGCAAATAGTATGACTTATTATTATTATATAGGAGCTTTTAAATATACGTGCACGTTGTATGAGTATAATTTTTTCTCAAATAAATGGCAGCAACCACACAAAAGAAAACCTGGCTAGTGAGATGGTCACGAAGGTTCATGACTTGTTTTGAGGGTGCACGCGACGAATGATGGAAAGTTGAATGAAAAAGTGATAAAATTATTACACATGAAGCTAAATATTGAAATTGATATGGAGAGTCATTAATTGCAACACATTATAATTTTTATAGAGCTGATAAAAAAATAATAAACAGTAGTAAATAAAAATTGTAATAAAAGTACATAAACATGTTGGAGGACCACATTGAAACCCAAGATAAAGTAATTCTATTACCTAAATTGACTGAATTGTGTCACAAAAATAAAACAGAATAATTTTACGGATATACTTACAATTTTTTTTCCACAAAAAATAAATTCTGTCCAGGGGCATTCCCAGTTTGGTACGCCTTTTTCAAAGTAATTATATACACAGGAGACAATAAATTTGCTACCAGAAAATCAACGACCAGGAAAACAGTCTGTGGGAATAGCAGGAGAAAAAAAGCAGATGAGGAGATAAAGTAGAGTGTTTAGCTTACAACTTAAGAGAATATATATTCTTCTTTGGATGAAGAAACGACCTATGTAATTGAAAAGGGCAGAGAGGAATATACGTAGTAGTGGTAGAACCCTACCAACTCTCTCTCACATACACACATGCACACACACTCTTTTCACATAATATGCAATCTCCTGGTGAGAGACATCTCAATTGTATAACCTGTGGGGGTTCCCCAGTCAGCTCTTGTGTATATAAGCGCTATTATTTTTATTATTATTATTATTATAAAGGCTGGTGGTGCTGCAACATAACGCAAGAAGGGGAAGAGAGAGAAAAGAGGAAACAACAAACCAGCAAAGAAAAATGCACGAGAAAATCACATAAGACGTGAATTCATCATATCACATCTTTTAACTATTATTTATACGCATTCAAAATCCAAAAAAAACACACACACAGAGACACATAGGTAGGTAGGTATACAGTGTATACTATACACACATTATTATGTTTATTATTTTGAGGGAGTCGTCTACAAAAGTGTTGTACAAGCTGCTCTGCAACGGTTTGCCTAAATGTATTAATTTTTGTTTACTTCAATTTAAATATATACAATACAATATATTAACAAAATAGCAACAACAACAACAGCAATGTTCAGTGTTTTTCGTCATTGTCAAAATACTATATAAGCATGTGTGGGAGTTTATTGGAAAGCATTGGTTTATGATGATGGGTAAAAAAACAAAAAAAAGAAGAAGCTAAATGCGTGGATGCATCCCAATCCCAAATGACAAAACACTTTTGACACTTTGAATGACATTGATAATGCCATTTTTGATGTTCCTCTCTATTGATTCCTGATGTGTTGCTAGTAAGCCATGTAAAATCGCTTTGTTTTGTTGCTTCTGGGCAGACATATGTGTGCAGCATGTTTCCTTTTTGATCACAATATGAATGGATTGAAATGATGATGATGATAATCATCATCATCATCATTGCCACATCTCTGACAATAAACGTTTTTAATCTCAATCAAGTAGCATGAAAGGATGAAGAGAATATATACATATATTACGTATTTCTGTATATGTAAGTAGGTATGTAATGTAGAGAGAAGTGCAACCAATAATATAATAAGCTGTCATCAACCTTTTAAATCTACACCCACTTGTAACGAAACAAATCTTGCTCTTCCTCCTTTCTTATTTGATAAAAATCACTTTGTATTTTTTCTGTCTTGTTGCTTTAATAGCTCCATTTTTTTAAGATCAAGAAACGCAGATAAAAATAGGTATGCATATATACCTAGCTATGTATGCACATGTTCAAAGAGCTGCGTAGTAATGTCATGTAATTTAATGCATTTGTCTTTTGTCTTGTGCTCTTGCATTTCAAGTAGAGAGAGAGAAAGAAAATAAAAGCTATAAAAAAGCGATCATAATAATAATGCGTTCAATTACAATTTGACATTTACGTGTGTGTACTTTTGTGCATTGAGTATTATACCTTTCTTCTTGCATGGATTCTCTCTCTCTCTCTCTCTCTCTCTCTCTGTAACAAATCCATTCAGAATCATCAATTTGTGTTCAATTCTTCCTGATTCAAGGTACAAGTTCAATAAAGGTAACTAGGCTCTTTAAAACAATAATGCATCCTCGAACAAAAGCTTTGTCATTTTTGTTCAATATCAACAATCATCTTTTTTTAACCATGATCCTCATTGATCATCATCACGTTGCGTTACACCTTTTTGAATAAGAAGTGCCTTTTTATACTTACAAATGTTTTTATACCTACTAGAAAGCACGCCCTTTTTTACAAAAAAAAATTGGATTCCATTTCTTCCCCAGCTATATCATTGCTCGTAAATTATCCAATTTAAATTAAATCTCCCCACACACACGTTTCACACAGTTCACAGCTCACACACAGTCATGACATTTTTTTCTTTTCCTTCCTTCCACCATAGACAACCTCTGTGTAGTACAGAAACAATTTGGGGAATATCATCGTGTGTGAAAAATAATCATAATGGAAAATGATGTGCCCTCAGCGTCATATCATCATTTCCTCTCAGTTTTCCCTTTTGTGTTTCCCTAATATACAGTCAACACGGTAGTGGCACGCCGCCACCACCAGTAGAAGCAGCACCAGCAGTAGTACTTCTTCCTCATCCTCTAATTTTTCCGCTTTTCCCCCAATGCATTTGAATCATCAGAGGAAAACCAAGAGGAAGTTTTATATCATCTTCCACAAACACCAGAATATATCCACACACACAAAAAAAAACTTTCGTCAAGCAAATAATATAGCAATAATAATGCAACATCCATAAATGAGATGAAGAGGAGCGAAGAAAAAAGAAGAATAAACCGGCAACTAAAAACTTCCTTCTTTATTCCTCTTCTCTCTCTCTTCTCTCTCTTTCTCTATCTATCTATCTAGCTCTTCATCATGATCATCATCAAAGTCGTTATATGACATCGTAAAATTTTTCAAGATAATGAGATGGGTTTTGATGATTATAAACGTTATGATGGTACAAAAGATTTCACACTGTTATAATAAGACAACGAGGAGACGACACGACTATGAACGTTGGCGATGATGGAGGTGGTGGTGGCGGAGTGAATAACTTTTTCTCTTTTGCAAAAGAGACGACAAAAAATAGGTATGTATATTTTTACTCACACTTATTTTTATTTACTACACAGCTATACCCGCTATGTATGTAGGTATGTATTCCAGAATGTATAGAGCGCATATAGCAAAGCCAATCCACAATAATAGCCTCATATCATCATCATCTATGTATATGCTGGTAGTTGTAGTCAAAACAGTCAACGTTCTTAAGCTTGAGCTCATCAATTTTTACTCTACTCCTTTTTTCATACTTATTTTCTTTCTTTATTTTAAAGCTGACACTGTTTTTATAACCACTTCTGTTGCCACTACTGCCACTTGTCCGACTGAGAAAAGTGACAAGAAGATCGTGCTAAACCTCTTTTTACTACAACTGGTGGCAATGCTGTGAGTGGATGTGGATGTGTCAAAGTGAAGAACTGGTTGTGCCTTGTTTTCTCGCTTCCAACCAACAAGAGAATGGGTATATAGAAAAGTGACAAGATAGGAAGCACAAAAAGCCAGTAACCCCAGAAAAAGTACCACTAGACTGCCAACTACTGCGAGAGTTTTTATAATGCAATAATATGCAATGATGATGATGAGATGAGGAGACAACATGCAAATAAATTAACTTTTGCTGATTCTGATGCTTCTGCTGTGAGGAAGATGATGATGATCATCATCACATCAAATCATGTTTTGATTACATTTTGGTGATATGATGGTGGTGGCACTGACATTTAAAAAAAAACTCGGAAAAACTACAATAACCCAAGATGAGTTTATATAGTTGTAATTGTGGTAATAAACGCCGAGAGTATAAAAGGTCTACTACTACTACTCATTTGAGTAGTAATACACTTGAAGCAATAACAAAAGATTTGATTTTCTCCCACTTTTTTTTTGTTCGCGGGCAATTATTATTATTACTTTTGTAAGTTGTACCCAATTTTGTTTTGGAGATGACGGAGATGCGAGCCGAAAGTTGAGAATGAATCAGGAGGAGGGATATTCTATTGTGGGATTAATAGGGGCTCCTTTTTCATTTTCTCTGTTAACCATGAGTGTTTTTGTGTGTGCATGTGTACGTGTGTTTGTGTGCAGAAAATGACAACAATGCAATCGTAATAATAACAATAATAATTGTGGTGGCGGCATGCTTTCTTTTTCTCCTTTGTTGTCGGGATGGCCAACAATGTGAACAAGTTAGTTGGCTTCTTGATGGGGTATTATAAGCAATCATGACTTAATTAAAGCCACCATCACCGTGTGGCTGATGGTAATGCCGATATGCTCACAATTTACTTCCAAGAATCGCTTTTGCACTAACAGAAAAAAAATAATGTGTATTAAAAGCGTTTAATAATAAATAGTAATAACAACAAACGAAATGAAGAAATATAAACTAGCTTACAACCAAAAATAAAATGTTTGCTATTTTTCTTGTCTTTAAACACACAAAAAAACAAATGTCTAATGTAAGCTCTTTGTAGAGACCTGCTGTTGATCTCTTACGCGGAATTCCCAATGGTGTGGCAAGTTGAATACGAGATGATAGAGAGAGAGAGAGAGAGAGAGAGTAAAAAGAGAGAAGAGTGAGTAAATGGGTTAAAAACTGGATATGAATAATAGAAATTGGACATAAAGCTTACACGTTTTTACTGTTGTTGTTTTTTACGTATTTATTAAGTAGCTCATATGCAGCATAAGCACATGTGAGCCCAAGAAAGTAAGATTTTTGCTTTCTCTCTCTCTCTCTCTTTACAAAAGTCTTCCTGGAATACTTTTTATTCCTAACACAGAAAACGAGAGAGCGCAAGAAAAAAGTGAAGTAGTCTCCTCCTTGTCGTCCCATTCCATTTACTTATGTGTGTGTATAGTATGTAGCAGGAGATATCTTTTTTTTAAGATGAGCTGTTTCATAAATGGTAAAAGTAGGGAAAAAAGTTTATTGAGCCGATTTTGAAAATGTAAGTAGCTCTTTACTCATGTATATGAAAGGATATTATTATGCATGTTTCTGAAGTAAGAAAAAAAGTAACAAAAACATTATTTCAACTTGTACGAATATTATTACCTACTACTACACCACCAGAGCTTGGTAATATTTATATAGATACATGCATGCATGTATACTGTATATTATGTTGTGTTGATTCTGGGAATGTGTAGATACATTTTTGGGGGTCATTGGAGAGCAAATAAGTAAGTTTGTTCTTTCATAGAATAGTTTTGACTAATCCCAAAAAGAGCACAAGTATAAAAAAAGAGGAAAGTACTGCTTAGAGAGAGTGGAGAGCCTAAGAGAGAAATAAGACGAAGAAGAGGAAAATAGCTAAAGAGAGAGAGAAAGAGATGAGGAGACTCGACTCGTCGGCTCAATTCTTGACGTACATAAAAGTCTTAAAATCGAGATTTATCCACGGTGAAAGTGCACTTAGGGACCCACTTGCCTTTTTAATATGACCCTCGCCCTCCTTCTCTCCATCCCATCATAAAATGTCAATAAGACCTCAGAGATTTCGGACAGGGACCAATAATAACAGCTATCTTGCAAAATAAAGCCATTCCACCAGTTTTTTTTTCTTGGCTGCTACTGCCTTCGAGACTGGTGTAATATGTGCTTGTGCCCCTTTCTCACACACACACACAGAGGCACAGAGACATTATTATACAAAAAAGGAACATTGTAGTATAGTGAGACGAGGAGAGAGAGAGAGAATAAGTAATAACTGGTGAGCAATTTTTTCTTCTTCTCTTCTTCTTCTTATTCTACTGCTTCTTCATCTTTGCTATAATAATAATAATAATAAGTTTTTTTTCTTTGGAGGAGAAGCAATAGTGGCCCCTTACTCTCATAGGATTGTCCGTAGGCTGCACTCTCGTTTTGACTATATGTCTCTTGATTAGGTATTATACATACATATTATACACATTCATGCATGCAGTACAAAAGCGCTTTGTAAATGTTCTTGTATAAATTATTATGGCGTTTTTTTTCTTGTGACTCCATCTTTATTCATTTCACCGTATCTATTGGAACATTAGCCTGTTTCCCAGAAAAAGAAAATTATTCTGTTTGGAAACGAAAATGCTTTTATAATTCCCCAGGTTCATTGTCAGTTAAGAGGTTGAGCACGTTATCTTTTTTTGAAGGGTTGTTTTTTTCGTGTAGAATGTTGACTGTAATATGATATGTATGGGAGGATGATGATGACGATGCGGGTTCTTAATTACTACTTTTTGTCAAATCAAAAGTAATCTCATTACAATAAACAAAACTTGCATGAGAATTACTACCCACACGCTTGCTTTGTTGACGATATATATTTTTTTTTCTTGAGAGAAGAGATGTGCTTCAAAAACTTTTTTTTACATAGATGAAGGCTCGTAGGGAAAACCAACAATTAAAGAATTGATTTTTATCGATAAAAGTCATAATGGAAAGGTTCTCTATAATTTATATCGTTGCGTGCTAAAAAGAACACAAATCATACCTGGTTTTTTTAATTTGTATGTACAGATATTATTTACTGATTAGCCAAAAGGAATAACAATGGATAATAATAACTCGTCATAATTTACAAATTTGGATAATAAAAGAAAATAACAAGGGATTAAAACAGACATGTTTATAATTTGTAGTGAATATACATATAAATTTTACATCACGATGCAACTACGATTTTTTTATTAGCTGTTAATTTTTTTCTTCACTGTCTTGATTTCATGATGTAATATCACGGAATGCGTGCGACAGGTGTGATACATTTATAAAAAAGAGTGGTGATGGTGGTGGTGTGTTGGATTTAAATAGTTGGTGCTTAGCAAACCAGTGTACCTTTTTTCATACACACAAAACTAGGTATATATATTTATACAATCACAAAACCTACATCTTATAATCAGATAAGACGGTTTTACGTGGATATGATTGACATCCGCCAAAGACGCTTTACATCTCAATTAATGCTCTCTTTTTCTTCAAATGTGTTGGCTACATTGAATAGAGACTATCCCTGTCATTTAGGTATTTTATAGTAAATAGATGTTGGTACGTACTTTAAAAAAAATATTGTATCTGTAATACAGATTCTGTATCCGTGTGTCTTTCCTTCCATGCTCATCCTTTTAGAACACGTAGACTTATTGGCTTAGTAGGGAAATTTTGTTTAAAGATATTAGGCACAAATGCAACAAATGCTCAGTTCCCACGTGTATTCATCAATCAAAAAGTGTATCGATTATCTCAACCATTTCCTGAAACTGATTAACAAACTTATGCTTTCTCAACTGCTACAATATCTATTTTAAATGCAAAGCTACTATAAGCAGAAACATTTTCTACCCGGCTAGCAGCAGCTGCATAACTGAGAAGGTGCACAAATTAATGAATATTCAAATTTATATAATTAACTGCAAGTGAAAATTGAGAGATGGGAAGTTGGAGAGTCATACAAAGATCATTTTATGCATACATAATTCCCTATTTAATCATTAAAACTACTGCACACGCTGTAATCTAATGAAATATAATTTTAGAAGCTTGATTTACTTTTTCTCGGGCATTTCGTGGCGTTTTCAACAAGTGGATAATTTATATAGGATGAGCGAGTCGGGTTGGTGGGTTGGGAGAGAAACCATAGCCCTGTCAAATAGCCATGTTAACTTTGCTTGAATTTCACACGACAAATGCACACAATGAAAAGTGTTTCAGAGAAAAGCTTCCATTCTTACCTCTTGTTATCTAGCACTTTACTATAAAATGTTCATTTCGTTATGAACCATTTTTTATCATAATACAAAAAAATCATCTCTCTACTCTCCTTTTTATCAACTTCAAAAAGGGACCGCTTTTATATACATAATAGGTAGATATACACTTGGCTCTCCCTGTCTTCTCCTTTAAAAATCAAATCATGCAGAAAGGTTGAAGTTGAAGAAATGATATTTATTTGATTAGATTTACCATCATTATTTAAAAGCGTGTAATTTTTTTAAATAACACACACACAAACACAGATAAAGGCAAAGTAAGAGGCACAAGCAAAAAACCTCAAGACTTGAAGATGACGTGAATACAAATGAAAAAAGTGGTACTACTTTAGTAGCTCAATAGAAAAAAATGAGTACGTGATACACCCTTTGCCTTAGCTTCACTATCCACTTCACCTACAATGATATCGCTGATGATGATGACGAGGATGTTGGTGTGAAAGAAATATGTGTGTAGGTAGAGATATCTAACATATTGTGTGAGTTTTGTGAGCTTTTAAGATAAACTGATAACCATCTCCCTTGTCATTGGTTATAGCCAAATAGCAACATATATAAAAAATGCCGTCCTTTTTGTCTGATTTAAATGTAACAATTCATTATAAAAGTTATGATTCGAGTGGATAATAAATACCTAATATATGATAATATATATAACAGCAAAAAAACCTTCCGATGATCATGACTATGTGATCTGAATCTCTTTTTTTTCTGTTGATCTATTTACTTAAGGAACAATTTAAGAATGATGATGACGTTGGGTAACTCTCAGCTAATCTCTATTCTTTTAAGGTACTCAACTTGCATACATTCACACTCAAATGTAATAATAATAATATGCTATGCTTCTCTGCAGTGGCCTTTCAGGATATCCTTTTTTTATTATTTAAAAAAATATGTATATATTTTTTTGTATGTATGCATGTAAGACTATCAAATTTACTGATCACAAATAATTGAAGCAGCGTAAAAGACATATGTATCTTATCACCCATTTATTGGCAATGATGATTTTTTTCGTTCAATTGACTGAATAAAAAAAGTATTTTTTTTCTTTCAGTCACGACGACGAATTTTAAGTTGGCTTTTATGTCTAAGCCCCAATAAATAAAAGGGATTTGACAGGGTACATACACATCATCCATAACTTTTTTTATCATTATTATCGAATCTCCTTGCTCTCTGTATACGGACCAACATTTAAAAAAAATCTTGTGTACCACGTTATTTGAGCTTGTGTATCTTGTGTACTTGTGTGTATGAATTAGTTTCGGAAAGAGATCTCCTCGCCCAGTCAATCATCACCAACAAAACCACCACCACCATCACATCACCAATAATAGCTTTTACAACAAAAACGCAGCAAGTTGATCGGGCTTGAGCAAAAGTGACCATGAAACATGTACTTATTTTTTTTCTTCATACAATATATATTTTTTTCTACATACACAACAAACCCGAGTGCAGTGTTGAAGAAGAAGAGGAATAAAAAAACATAGACATGCATAATTTAACGATGTGTCGCTTGTACCATCATTTTGATGATTTGATGACGATATGGCAAAGAAGAAGAAAAAAATAGTAAATCCTCCTACTCCATGTTATGCAAAGTGCACACAAGACAATTTTTTTTATTTAGCAAAAAAAAATATGTTGAAACATGAACAACACAAAGAAAATTTGTTGGCCTTCAGAGGATTTTCTTCACCCTAAAAAAAGTTGTTAAAATTAAATAAGATATGGATATACTCACCTTGTATATATTTATACACAAGTTGTCGTATCAAACATTTCATACGATCCACACTTTTTTTGTCTTTATTGAATGAATGACAAGATTGGCGATAGTTGATGGATGAAGTTGAAGAGAATCAATAACAGTCAATACATGTAGGTAAGTATATAATAGTGTATTACACAACAACAACATCGCAAAGATATAAAATAGTGTTGTCGTAAGACAGTACGTGTAGGAAGTATGGATTAATGATAATGATCTTCTTTGAAATGGTTACAGTTTAAAAAGCAAAACGAAGAGAAAAAAAATTAGGGAAGGGTACATATTTACAAGACAAGAGATATATATACACAACAAAGCAAAACTGTCGATAAAATAAAGTTGGTAATGCATCATCGATATTTTTAAGGAGAAAATTAGCCACAACAAATTTTTGATTTGACTTGAACCAAGGTACAAAAATTGGTGACGGATGATGACGATGATGATGATGAAAGGGGATCAATAATAGATTTTTTTTTCAAGTTTTCCCATAATTTTTTGGGAAGGCTACAAACAATGATCAAAGCTTCAACAAAAAGTGTATTGATATTGTATACATCCCATTATAGAGGATGATGAGAAAAGGGGACCTTTTCGACAACTAGATGGTAATAATATTATGTAATCGTAAAATCACAGTATAATCTAAAATAAAATACATAAAACGTATAAAACACTGTGGCTTCTTTACTCAATGGGGCAATTTGCAGCTGTGTTTTTGGTGCACGACTTGCTATTTTACTCCCATATTATCAAACCTTGGATATATTTGTATACAATAATATTATAGCATAAACCGCAGCCGCAGGAGTAGCCTTTGAATTGGTTTACACAACAGAAAAACAAGAGTATCAAATTTCAATTTTTTTACCAACTTGGATTTTTTTGTACAAATGAACAAATATCCTTTGCCAACCAACACACATTATTATTTTCCAGTAATAAAGAAAAATTGAGAAATATTTTCTTACAGCAAAGATTTCATTTTTTCCTCAATATTTTGGGCCAATGATTATTAACTGCCCTTTACAAATCTAATCCTTTGATTACCTGAGCGTAATCTTCCTGTACATTTATTTGAAAGAAAATAATATACCCTCGATATAAAATTTACAGAGGTAAAATGTAGACCAGTGTAAGACATTAGATGTATGAATATTCACTGTACTGGCTTTTAAGAAAACATGTTATATATACAATACACTATTATATAGATGGTCGTGTGTGGTGTTCCATCTTTACCTCGACATTTTAAGCAGTTTCTCTGCTGCTCTCCACTTTCCACTGGAGCAGCAGTAGCAGCAGCAGCCAGCCAGCCGTTATTATTATGAACAGTCTCATGAGATTGGAAATGGTCTGTCAACACGGAATTAGTCTCAATGAAGACAAGTGAAACTGGGAAGGGAAAATGTCACCCTGTTGTCTTAAAAGCGATCAACGGCTCAAGGGAAAACCATAAAGATTATAGTCTGTTGTATATACAATAGAGAGTATAGTAGACAGATTCATTCAAGTCATTCCTTTATAATACACATTATTATTATATAACATGGGACCCACATAAAAAAAAGTACAATAACGAAGGTTCTTTTTTTTGCAATCAACGGAACGCAATATAAAGAGCATTATATATAAGCATAACAATGTATAAAACTACTAAAAATATATAGAAAAGGCAGAGCTTTTGTATCACTCAGGATGAAATATATAAAATAAGAATGATTAATGCCTTATAATAAAAAGGAGATACATCCAAGCAGTAGTACATCTATTTAGCACTACAACTACAACTACATTTTTTTTACAAAGTCTTTGCCGAAGAGTTACAGATCTGTGTGGATCCAACTCTAGGTTTTGCTAAGCCTTACAACAATGTTTTGTGATGCATTGTGGGCATTTTCCTTTACACTGGAAACTTTTTTTTGTCATTACCAAAAACCTGTGTGATGTGTTATATAAGGTAAGGTAGACATGGATGAGCTATATAGATGATGTTTTGCTTTTTATACCATAGTTTGTGTTATGAATGTATGGTTAGATGAGACGTCTATCTAATCAATTAAAATTGCCTGGAAATACAAGGAAATCCTATCTTTCAACTTCCATTAAGAGGACCCTTCACACGTTCACTGTCCCAAGAGGTTTGCCATCGCTACTTCACCGTCAGAACAGAACACTGAGAAGAATCCTTCACTACTTGCTTAGCATTCTGCTTGCGAGTTGGATAGCTTATAGTAATAGCTATTGATGCTCGATGCTCGAGCTGGTTTTGTGCTTTCTCCGTTCCACCAATTTATGCCTTCTGAGTGAGTTTGGAGTTATGCATGTATACTGTAATGGCTTATACTACTACAAACCAATGGTAGTACATCCTTCTACCTTTTATAACCGCTTTTACTCTGAACTGTGAACGAACATTCTTAAGAGCTCCATTAACGTGTATGTATTAAATAAATAGAGGAATATAAGTGCTTTCACAAAGTAGTTTGTATAGAGAAATGCACAACATGCAATGTTGTAATTTTATGAAATGAGCCATTTTTTGTTTTAGTTTTATAATATGAGTCATAGGATTTGCATAAATTTTTATTTTACCTGAATTGCTTGGACTAGCACGAGGTGAGATATCATCTGGATGGGAGTCTTCCGGTACGGGATTTGAAAAGAGTCCCTCCAGAATTTTGCAATCAGGATCTGTCTCATTTTCCAGTTGTCCCTCCAGGTCTTGCTCAGGTTCGGTGTCTGTAAAAATAAAAAGATGAGAAGCAAACTTGAAATTAACGCAAGATATGTTTTTGATTGTCCTGACTTCGTTTTCAACATTATTAAAAACGCAGTAAAGCTCTATATGTCGTATAACATTGTGTGCTTGTTTTAAAGGCGTACTGTACAGTACAGTACTTGGAGCGTATTTACACAATTCAAATTAAATACCCGTAGCCGTAGTATATTCATGTTGATTAATTTTATAACAAAATAGTCTAATGATTTACATGCTACTATTCAGGAAGCAAATAGTGGAAGACAGATACCCATTTAAGAAAGCGAAAGTAAAAGGAGCGTTCATTATGATGTTGTAAATAAAGATCTATATTTTTTAAAGAACGTCTTGGGTGGTTTGTTTTGCAATGTTGCAAGCAAAGTATGAGATGCTGTATAGGTATATAAGGTAAACAATAATATCAAACTGCAAAGTGCATGTACCATAAATATAGGTATGCACACATCTATTTTTGCACAAAGTAAGTGGATAATGTATATAAGTTGGAGCACAACGTGTCCTTCTATTTTGAATGAAAATTGCATACTCTATATTTATGTATATTGTGATCAGATCAAACTTGTATATAAATGAACATGGGCCACTCTTGTATACATTGTACATAGATAAGTATATGTATTTATGTACACGAAGACAGACAGAGAGAGAGAGAGAGAAAACGAAGAATCGCAAAGTTGGCTTGTGAGAATAAGAAGTGGGAGAGAGAGATGGAAACACACATGTACACATACGTATGCAAACGTAGCATATATCCAAAGTGAGTTCTTACTGTAAAAAAAGGAGAGAAAGAAAAGGAAGAAGACGTAAAAGTGTATAGCTTGATGGTTGTGTAAGCAGGGATACAGAGAAGAAGAGAGCATTCTCTTTGGTATTCAGGTTTTAAATTCGGCTTTTCCAGAATGGATACATCCCCAGGGAAAAGGGCTTTAATAAGCGCCCTACAGGCATTTCCCGCAGTTCCACTGGGACCTGAAACTCACCAGGGAACCTTACTCTTTCCAGAGAGCACGGCGTCTGCATACTCAGCTCACTACAAAATTTTCCTCTGCTCCTGTTACCACACATAACACACACACACACACACTCACAGAGAGAACCTTGCAGACACACGTAAAACATTACTTAGGAAAGTATAAAAGGTATAAAAATGTATATAAGGTATGCACACACAATTTTATATGATTATTAGGCATGTATGCTTTTTTCTAAAACTATTGCTTTTTCCCTCTCTCTCTCTCACCCTCTCTCCATACCTCTTACGTTACATCATCATCATATCTTCTTTTTTTGCCGGTGGTACTCTACTTTCCTATTTCGCCTTTAGTTTCATACATATCCATCCATCGTCGTGGCATGGCAGACATATCAGCATCAGGAGCAGCGTTACCTATTCTTTTTATTTCATCTTATTCGAAAAAACTGAAAATGTGCGGAGAAGAAAAAAGAAAATCCTTCTCCAAGATAGGTAATATATATAAGTATGTATGCATACATAAAAAGCACACAGACAGTCATGTACAAATCCACATTACTACATTCGTTTGGAGATGCATTTATATTCTAGCTATTTTATCGTTTTTATTTTTTATCCATATTTCGCCCTTTAATCTTCTTCACAAAAAGAGAGAAGATCCTGTTTCTTCGATCCATAATATTATACTTTTCTTTACTCTCAAGAGGAACTACAACATATACAGAGAGAGAGAGAGAAGAGAGAGAAGAGACCGGAAAAACAAGCAAAAAAGTAAGCAATCCTATCAAATACTAAAATATATACCTTTTATGTATGTATTTGTATATATGCATGTGCCTCCTCCTGACTGATATCATCTTCTGTGCAATTTAATGTGTGTTTTTTTTTGAAAATGGAAAACGGGAGATATGGAAAGCCCTTGAGGAGCTTATAATGTTTAGGACGAAAATAGTGGCTTACATCAGCGAGATGGATGGATAGATATATAAATTATTATTTTGCAAGTACTTAAGAGTATTTACATTGGAATACTTAAAAATAGTGGCTTACATCAGCGAGATGGATGGATAGATATATAAATTATTATTTTGCAAGTACTTAAGAGTATTTACATTGGAGTACTTTGATTCTTAGTTACAATTTTCAGTTTTATTATAATACCAGCAGTTATACACATAATAATATGTGTGGTGAGTAAAATTGAGCCATCACAGAAATGACATACATACATCATACATCCTGTTCTTATGTGTTTATAGCTTGCACACACAATAATTACATTAGTCACTGCCTCAATTCAGTTGATGTCTTTCTTTTGTGTGCAACTAGACAGCAATGAACAGGCAGACATTTTATATAAATAACAGGAGAAAGGAATGCGGGGGTTCACTGGAATGGAATGTGGAGTTTCAATGAGCTACTTGGGTCGTATATAATGTACCTTCGGGTGACAGTTTCATACATACAACGAGAGAGAGAGAGAGAGAGAGAGAGAAACAAAAACCGATATCTTTTGGAAGCAACAAGGGAAATATTACATCTTGAAAATAAAAATGAAACTGATCGCTTTTGTGACAGATGATGATGAGGTGGTGGAAGCAAACTTTATGTAAGGCGAAAAAGAAGGCACACACATGCATTCAACATAGCATTTTTTTTCTTAAATGCAAAGAACATTTTTTTCTATCGCTTTCTCGGGGCTTTTTATTTTCTCAGAACGCCCATTGAAGGAAGCTGGAATGGCAGTTATCGACGAAAAGAACAGAAGAAGAAAAAAACACAAAGTATTTACAATTATTATTACAANAACACAAAGTATTTACAATTATTATTACAAGTAGTAGAAGTAGTGGTACACAGAGAATTTTTTTTATCTTTTTTTTGTACGTATACCATATAGAAAAGTATGAATTGCTATTTAGAAATACATTGTTTTTTGTATATATCTTTATTATTATCATCATCATCGGAATTGTTTTTTCTTCTTCTTTTTCACATGTTTATACTTTTCAGAGCCATGCAAACAGGGTGTATGTTTGTGTGGTGAGGGAATGAAATTGTATCTTGTGTCGTGTCTTGGTGGAGTATCGGTCTATATATATGAGTGTATATATTGCACATGGAGCATTGTAATGGGGAAAACGGTCTCATTTTCCTTCCCGTTATGTGCTCACTAAAACTATTTCCTTTCATCATGAAGAATGAGTGGAAAAATTGTGAACATTTTTTATATGAGTTGAGAAAGAGTACAACAATATGTACATTCGTAAGAAGATGAAGACAGCGTGTATTTGTGTGTGTTGTTGGTTGTGTGTATTTGAAAATGAACGAAATGAAAGTTAGAGTTTCTTGTTCTTTTTCTTCTTGTGTGAGCCTCCAATTTATAGTAAATGTGATGCAGAGAATGCACAAGTCGTAGTAATACAAGCACACATAGTGTTTTTGTGTGTGTGTAGCACTTGTGTGGTAGTTTTTAGCAAGTAGTACAAAAAAAATAGTCGAATATGTAGTACACACATAGCTATATGTATAAAAATAGTAGAAGAAAAAATAAGAAAAAGGCCTTTCGGATGTGTCGAAGTCTCGGGAGGGCAGTGAGCTCAGAACGGCAGAAAATTAACGCAAATCTTTCGGGAATTTTGGACTCTCTTACGTTGGCGTTACTTGAGGCATTTTTAGTTTTAGAAATCGAATAATGACTTTCTTGGGAGCTGGTTGAGTCTCAGGAGCGCAGTTTTCTTCAACATTGTAATGGCCAAGTCTTCGGCTCTGGGAAAATTTCCAGTGTACACTTTATCCTTTTGAATCTTCTTGATTACGACACTTTGGAGAAATCCAACCTCTGGGTAACATACCTACACACAACTACATATAAACTACTACTACTACTCTGCTCTTCTACTAGAATACCATCACCGCATCCCATCTCTTTTTTTTGTTCTTCTTCCTTCGTCCTTTTTTTCCTCTTTTAAAACTACAACATTTTGCCTTTTACACATACAATAGCACATATAAATATATATTGCTGTGTAGCCGCTTATGATTTGATAGTTTCCAACGACTTGTATGTGTATATGTTTATACACCTCTCTAGCATCTATCAACTGCTACTTCTCTGTTCTTTTCTCTTTATCTCTTCTTGTCTCTCTCCCATAGACACACGCCATGAGTGTCGAAATATCTAACAGATCGTTCCAACACGAAACATTCAATATCAACAAACCAAGTTTTATCGGCCGTGAAAATGTATGTTAACCCCTTTTGAATCATTCTTCTTTCTCTCTCATATATCCCTCCCTTGTTCACCTCTCTCTCTCTCTCTAGTACAGTTACACTCATGTGTATACTTCATATAAACAGTAACAGCACTTAATATACATACATAATAGGGTGTTTGCCTCCTCTTTTCCCAATCCAACAAACAACATTATATCAACCAGAATGATAGGTAAGTCCTCCTCAATATATTTTCGCTTTGGCTATTTTCATCGGTTTCGTATTGTGAGCCAGCTCCCAAGGCATACATACACTTTATTCCAGAAAAAAAACAAAGTAAAGAAGAAAAAACTTCACAGTGGTGGTGGCGGCGGTAGCCGTGGTGGTTGTGGCAGTATAGCACTGGCAACTTCCCTACTACTACTTGCTTACTAGTTCTTCTTCTTCTTCGGGTGACATGACAAGAAATACTGTTTTTTGAAAAAAAATATAAAACTTGCAGTATACACACAAAATAACACGTTACATATAAATGATATAAGCAAACTTGTCCAAGAATCGCTTTCTCTCTCTATCTCTTCAACTAGCATCAGCATCATCTCCTCTGCCTCCCTCTCTAGATCTACCTTAAAATCTACTGCCGTTGCGGTTCCAGAGGTTTTTCTCGCCGAGTATATAACAATGTGTGAATGACAGTGCTGTATCCTCTTTTGGGTATACAAACTATACTACATATTGACGTTTTATTTTTTCGTATCTAAAAATGTACATATTTATCCAGCATCGTTTTTACACATTTTCACATTTCTCTTTCAACCGCAATCCAAATTGAAATGACATTCCTCTTTTTTCAGTTTTCTTGATCCGAGATGTTGTGGTTGTAATATATACTTTACTATATGTACATATTTATATATATATGTATATATACCTATGTAACTAGGAAGCTATAGTTATGGGGCTAAGGTACGTATGTAACATCAAAATCAGCAGTTGTTGGAAAATTCTGTTGTTGTATTTTCTTTGAAAGATTCTTTTGAGAATGTCGTGGATAGTTATTTCATGTCCCATATCGCTTTTTTCCCATGAATTTTCCTCCACCACTTTTTAATAGTTATGATATATATGTATAGACAGTTCCATTCATATAGGCAATACCTGACCATATAAAACCTTAATACATATATTATATATTATACACACGTGGGTTTTTTCTTCCTTGTTTTGCAGTATCCTCTTGAAAGTCATGATGATGATGATGATCCATTCTGATCATTGTAGATATCTATTTGGTGAGTAGTTTTGAGATCTGATGATGATGATGACGTCTTGTGTGTTTTGTGCAGCTGCTCCATATATCATGTCTCATCTCTTGATAAAATATGAACTCCTTTTTCTTCAGCTTTTTTAAGAGTTATGTCAGCTACGAGCAGCAAAGAAACCCAGATGAATCTATTTACCATTTGCCACTCAACTACCACTGCTGTGTGTCTCCACTCTCCACTACTACTGCTGTGAATCTTTTCTGATGAAAAACAATGAATTCTTCAAAGAGTTTGCCATATGATGTATACTCGGAGACATGAAGGAAAATGCTGCTGGTATCGTGGTGATATGGATGCTTCCTTGTTATCTATATCTTTTCTTGTTTTTGGTTTTAAGTCAGCCTGCACTGCTTCCTATGAAACCAAGGAGCTTTGCCCAAAAGGAGCGTGGTGGACCGTCTCAGGTCCAAGCCTAATTTCCCAGCTGCTCCACAGTGTTTTTATTGTAATGCATAATTTTAACGTGCTCCTTTCCCAAAGGCGACAAAAAAGGATAAGAATAAGGAACACCTTCTTACATACACACATCTTACATGTGGCTTCATTCCACTGGCTTTCTTAATGCTGAAGTCCCAATCCCACTCGTTATTTCAAGGATGATTACGGACAAGCTTGTGTGGAAGCAGATAATGAATCTCAATGAAATCTTGAGTAAAACTAGTATACATGTGTACATACAATACATAGATATTATAAGCATGGCAGAACAGCGTCGTTGTAAAATTTAACACAACTATACACTGGAACCAGCCGCAAGCTCTCTCTCTCTCTCTCTCTTTGGCTTTCTGGCAAAGTTGAGATAGGTTTTTGGGTCATCTCTTTCGCCTATTCGCTTTCTTTTAAATTTATTGCTTTTCCTGCTGTTGGTCAGTTCAGCGGATCAATATGCTTCATCAAGACTGCACTAATTCCCTTGTAAAACAATGAGGATGACAAATATGTGAATAAAATCCGAAATGGTATTGTGAATTATAATTATAATTACTACATGTGTTGTACATGGAATATTGTTGCTGTTTCCATTTGAGCTCAATTCTCTTTTGTATTTTATGGAGATGCATAATAATAATAATAGTAAAATACTCAACTTCCATTATTTGGTGTGATGTGATATGCATGTTTGATATTTTATGTATGTAAATATGTATGATAGGATTTTATTGACTAAGTAAAAGAAGAGAAACATCAAGTCCAAAAATGACATTATATACCTGCACGTTACACAATATGGATTGGAGAATTTGATGGGCTTTTCGAATTCTTTGGCATCTAAGATGGATTTGTAAAGTATTTAATGTATCATGCAAGTTTAATAGAAAAGTTTCGACATTCATGTCCTGAAATTACATGATGATGCGAGTCATATATGTAGGTATGTATGTATGTCTCTACCACAAAGGTATATCTCCCTACAAACTAGGATGGTGGCCACAAAAGTGTATATGGAGAACGTATGGGGTCTGTCGTCGTAATTTCACCAAGTAAAAGTTCGTTGACATAGTTTATGCATTATTATTACAGTTGGTGTATATACTGCAATGTGTATATAGTCTCTCCGTTATCTTTTCACCCTTATTTTATATGGTGCATGGTGAAAGGAGAGTAAGTATTATGAAGAAAATGAAAGTTTTGCCTGAGAAGTAAATGGTTATATTATATAATATAAATACATGACATATGTGTGATGTTGTAGTTTGGAGGCCAAAGAAGGAGATGCATATAAGTTGATGTTATAGAGATATATTATATTATGTTTTTGGCCTGTGGACCCATGAGGGAATGAAGAACGAAGAAAGTTTGTATGCATCAGCAGCGGCTCAGGATATGATGTAGAATGGGAATGAAGAAAGTCAGGAAAACTGGGAATAAGGGACCCTTCATGTATTTCCCAAAGGGTTAGTACTACTGTCCTAATATCCTTTTTCTTGTGCTGCTCCTGCTGCTCCTTCATTCCTTGACTGAAGAGAAAAGAGTTGTCGACTGACTTGACGGTATATATGAGTATATCTGCAGTTTATAGAAGTGAACGGAAAACATGTGTAATAGCAAAACTGGAATATATATGCTGTGCTATTTATAAGACTATGCTTTCTTGTTCTTCCTCCTCCTCCACCTCTTCCTCCACCGCGTGACACTTCGCAAGAGGTGGTCCCACAAAGGCTGTCACAGCGACAAACCTTGATTAGTTTTAATCCCTTGAGAATCAGGTCTGGCGTGCTCTGGAAAAAAGATGCCCATCAATTCCCTACAGATTTTCTCAGCCCATTCCATCCATGACTTTCTCGTTTGCTGCTGCTGCTACTACTTCTTCTGTGTCGTTCTTCTTCTACTTTATGCATAGTCATAGCTCACCACCACTGCCGCTGAGAAAGAAAGTCTTTTTTAGGAGTTTTCCGTTCATCGTCCATTTTGTCCCTGAGGAATTTCCCAACTCACATGAGCCAAAGTACTCCTTTCTTTCTTCCCTCAAAATGGACTTTATACATTTTTTGTTGCTACTACCCAGATGCATTTCCCCATGTTTTCACTACTCGAAAACTTAAATAAATGTGAAGTTAAAAGAGAGAGGCTGTATTGAACTACATAATATGAAAATGTTGGTGCAAAAAAACGTCATATCCACAAATCAACCCATGTGTTAATATAACACATATATAACCATATATGAGTTCATATAGGTAACTAAAATAACACATTTTTTTTTTCAAAAAAGTGGATTGACTTTGTAGATGCATACATACTCATCATCATCATCCTCATAAAAGAGAAATTTAAAAAATTAACTAACAAATGGGACAAGTTTGTTGGGAATTGTAAAAGTACTAACTAATGTATATAGGTACATAGTTCCTCCGATCTCCTGTATTACTGTAACTTATCTCCCAGAGAAAGGTTTTTTTTACCTTGGAGTAAAATACGAGTCTCTTCTGTGTGAGGAGACATCTCATCAAAAATTCGTCAGCATTGGAGAATAAAAAAGGAGAAGAAGAGTGAAGCTTTAGCAGCAGTGAGAAGCAGGTCATGCCGGAGCCAAGATGAACAAGTTGAATGAGAAGGTAGGTTGGGATAGATCCCAAAGTACGTAAAGAACGTATGACCGTTGGGATTTGAAGGAGAAGAAGGGAATCTTCCATTGTAACCCTGTGACTATGATTGTGTGTGAGTGAGCACATGACCTCAGCTACTACTGCTGCTGTGGTGTAAGTAAGGAGAGTCGAGTCTCATGTGCGACATTGTAATCCTTGGGACATTTTAAAGAAATACTTGACATTCCATCACTCACTCTGTGATGGATAGCTCTACACTCGGTCTTCCCAAGGGGATAACAGCTGTTATGCTGTAAAGGAAGAATAGGAAGAGGAGAAAGAGAAAGAAGGAGCTTGTAGATTATTAAAACTCATCTACACTAACCAGAAGGAAAATAGGATGAGATAGAAAGAAGGATCATACTATAAACTGTTTCAAGGAAATGTAAGATGAGGAGGAGAAGAAGCAAAAACAAGAGAGGAGCAGATGAAACGGTTCCAGATCTATCCAGAGAGAAAAACCTTCTGCTCACTCTGAGAGGAGAATGAGTATCTATTTATTCATGCATTCTGAGAAAATGTCAGAGAAAGACAGGAGAGAATAGGGAGAATACAATGACGAATTTCAAGGGAAAGCAAAACTGGCAGGATTTCACTGTATTTCCTTTGCAAAATTACAAAGGTGTTTTATGATGCAACTTGTTACACACGGCTCACTGTGTACTGTGTACTATGTATTGTGTGGTGTGGTGAGCGTGTGTGTTTGGCTAGATGAATGACTTTGAAAATTAACTGTTTAAAAAAAACTTATAATCAAGAGTGTATTCCTCTTGTTTGCTTTGAAACGAAATACAATGTAATTTGTTGGGTTTTTTACACACTAAAATCCAGAATTATATCGCTTCCATTGTTATGCAATCTATGTATTGTTATTAGCTAAAATATTATGAATATTGTTTATTATTAACATTATTAAGCATTTTTTTGTACTTAATATGTATGTATGTGTTCATTACTCTGGGGATTGATCATTGGCAAAGAAGTCAAGTTGAGAAAACTAACCCGAGCACAGATGGATTTATCCAAGGCCATGTCAGAAAAGAAAGTTACTTCAAAGCTACACAAAAAAAGGCAACGAACGTAAATGAAAGGTTGCTTTCCGTGGTAATGATGAACTTGATGTATGAAATTCAGGGGGAAAGTGCACTATTATCCTGTGTGTAGTAAAATAACCCGTATTTGGTGCAGCTCCTTTTGGTAAACACAATGCAGAATATTTATCCCATAATAACATGTTCAGCTCGTGCAGCGGCACAACAGCACAAGTGGTTGAATTTGAGTTCTCATCTTCTTCTTCGTCTTCTTCGTGAGTAGCATGAAAGGAGCATGATGATGAGGATAATATATACCTATATACAGATTGTACAATGTTCATTCTTTTTATATTGGAGCATCAGCAAAATAGTAGAGAGGAGGGCAAGAAGGAAGGCAAGAAGGAAGGCAATACCAAGAAGAGTGAGTAGTGAGCAAGAGAGAGAGAGAGAGAGAGAGAGCCGGGAAGAGGGAATTCTCAAGGGACTAGTGGCATTAATCACATTGAGAAAATAGCACTGAGGAAAGAGCCTTGTGGGAGAGTAGTCGGCATGACAACAGCGGTCTGAAATCTAATAGCGAGCCCAAATTGCCCACCACCTCAAGAAGAAGAATACACACGCCCCATACCATCATTCCACTACTTCTACTTCCATAAAGTAGATGACTGTGTGACGCTTGGAAGCATACAAAGTGATGGTATATTATGATGATCAAATGAAGCTGTGTGCTATGCATTATGTTATATAATGTGGACATTTTTAACGTACTATATTTGTGTTTGTATGCTACATAATTTCTCCAACGTATGGCTCATTGTAAAAAGTAGCTACGTTATACTTGTTTTGGGGACGAATCTTCCAGTCAAGCTTTTCCTTCATTCTATTAGCAACACATCAACACAAGCAATGCACACATTAAAGGTTACAGCAGACAATGATCGGATTTTTAAATACGGTGCAATAATTATTTTCAGTTTTTTGTTTGCAGTGGGGAACTTTTGACTTTCGAACGCATTGATAAAGAGTTATGTGTTGAATACAAAAAATATTAACTTTTCCTATACATTAGTCTCACGTATAAATACATCTGCTAGTCCAGACACACCTAAATATATAAAATATCATCTAAAATGTATACATATGAAAAACTAACGGTGTCAAAGTAGTTGCTCTGCGTATACTTATTTTTAACCCTTAATTTTTCGTGATTTCTTCTCATATGGGCAATTTCATGCCTGTCAGCATTGACATCATCCCTATTTTTCTTGCGATGTGATTTTTACACAATTTTGAAAAAAACATTATTCTTTAATTTAAAAACTTGGCTCATCCAATCTACTCTCTTATGTCGTCATCCCCAGCTCTCCAGGTAATAACAAAACAGACGAAGAGCGATGCCAAGATATGGGCATTATGTTATCGCACCCAATAATATGAGTTAATACGACTCTCTGAAAAAAGTGAAGTATAAGCAGAGGGACCTACTCGAGAGAAAGTATACGACAAAAATCATATTGCCTATCTTTTATCATCAAACTCACAATAAAATCTGCTTAAATGAGCTAACAAGCAAATAAGATGAGGTGAGGTGGAGACAATAATAAGTAATTCCAGGAAGAAAAAAAAACTCATTCGACGACGAAGAAAACAACTATACAACAACAACAACAATAGCAGTAATAACAAACAAATAACATCAAGAAGTAGCTTTTTACTTTTGGGAGAGGGTTAGGGTGGAGGAAGCAGATTGCAGAGGGAAACAAATGTAGTACATTTTATTTCTTGTATATATACATATTTACAGGTCAAAAACCAACCTAGCAAACACCATGACAAAAAGTTTTATATGGATTATGCATAGACACTTATTTTGTAGGAATGTATTTTAAAAATGAGAAACAGCAAAGTCTTTAAATGTTCTTAGCAAAGAACGAGAAAAAAAGTTTTTTTCTCTCTCTCTCAATCTCATTTTTTTGCTCATCTCGCCTCCCAATTGTCACACTCTCACAAGCGTGTTTATACGTGGTACTTGAGAAGCAATATAGCAAGAGTCACTCTATTAAAATTTCTTTATTTTTTACTTTCTCTTTCCTCTCTAAAATAAGGTAAGAAGATAGGCGCTTATGTCTTTTGTGTGCCTAAGCGGAAAGGAGTGGAGGAGCAAATGGTAATAGAGGATATATAATATGCGGTATTAGTATAGTTTCTATTTCTGCACCGTACACCATACTTTAGCAGGAGAACACACACAGAGAGAGAGAGAGAGAGAGAGAGAGAGAGAGTTTGTGTGTGTGTCGAGTGAAATAAAGGTCGAGAGATGAGAAGGAATTGGACAGAAATCTTTGGAGACCTTTTCATATAGGTGTCTGCCAAAAGAGAGCAAAAAGGGGAAAAAAGAGAAAATAAAACGGTATGAATTGGATTTGGAGGAGACACAGGGCAAACAAGTGGAGTTAAATGTTGTACACGACGACTAACATTGGTGCATTATAAAAAACCTAAAGCATATAATATGTAGGTATACATATACATATGATCAACACAATATTATTATGTAAGCGGTGGTGGCAAACGGGTGAGGAGGAAGGAGACTGGATGAGCATTTAAAACTCGACACTATTATAACACATACATATACACTACTACCACCACCACACCACTGTGTGTATAGTTGTCTTGTGCATATACTTAACCAGCATGCATAAACTTGTTAGATGGCAAATGAAGTCTAAAGTAATTCACAAAGTTCAGCTTAAGTAAAAGGGCAAGAAGAAGAAGAAGAAGAAAAAAAGATGGAGAAAAGCTGGTGATGGTGGAGGTGGCAGTTTTTTGTGAGTTTAGCCACGAAAAGAAGAAAGCTAACGAGTAAAATAACTGAACTGATGTGAGTTGAGTAGTATATGTATATGTACATGTTATAATATAACAACCACTACTACCACCAGCATTGTATTCTTTTATGAACATTTCCAGCACACAGCAATGTTCATAGTTGATATTTGTGCATGTACAACAACTCTCTCTCTATCTATCGTTTGTGTCTTCTTCCTACATTATAGCTGAGAGAGAGAGAGAGAGCAGTAAAAATGTGCCGAAATGAAATTCGAGATTTAATACTTTTTAGCATTGCCTGGGGAATTATTCGTTTTCCTAGGGACCGACACTGCAATCAGAAAGACTTTCAC
>JAITYZ010002013.1:0-14389 GCA_027744595.1 Paronellides praefectus
AAAAATCAAAATTTTGAAAAAATTTCAAAAATTTCAAAAACGATTTTTTTGTTTCGTTTTAGTAGTTCTGCTTTTGGTAGTTACTTATTCCCGGTTTAAACAGGTTTATTATTTTTAACATTTAAAGTTTTTTTGTTCATTACTAAAACAATTGGATTGCTATTTCATCTCAAAATCTACAAAGTCTCAATACTGTCCTGTTGAATTTGGTTTTTTTTAATGGGGAATAAAATAATGCAGCAAATAAAAATTTTCCTTAGTCAAACCTAACGAGGCAAGTTATGTAGAGATATTTTTATTCTTCAGTTCATGCCAGTCTTTCTCGTTTTTTTGAAACCGGCAGTTTATCTATATATGAATATGTAATATGTCTGTTGTCGGTACATGCAATAAATTCCAATGCTGAATTCCAAACTTGTTTTTCTTCCATGGGTTACTAGTTTTAATTTCAATCCTATTATTTTCTGCATTGAGTTTGATAAACCCACAAGGAGTAAATATATTATAACTAGATATTTGATGTAACCGGATAAAACATAATATTTATCTCAAAATTCGATTTCATATTTTGTACTTGCTTTATAAAATACTACAGGCGGACAAAGGTAAAACGCATTATCTATCATAAATTTGAATACTTACACAAGTCATATTATTTTATTTACACATCTTCAAAGTCGTATAGTTTATTTAGTGTGTATCCGCAACCCAGATAGCTTATAAAATCTCATTTTGCCGCATAAACATGTATCAGAAAAATAGTTGTGTTGAAAGGAAACAACTTTGTTGCCGTTTGTCTCCTTAATTTTCTAAAAGCCTATAGCTACCTCTATCAAAAAGCCGAGAATAGGTAATGTTAAAGTAGCTATAAATAGGACGAAAACAGCGCTAATATTTCCCTGCAGGTTAGAAGGACGAAACACCTTTTCCTCTGGAAAGTCATCAAGCAAGCATCCCCTTTTCAGCATAATACTTGGACCAATAATCTTTGAAATACTGCATAATTCCTAAACAATCAAAAGCCCTGATTCGAACAAGTATCCTTTGAGGTATCCAACCACGAAAAGCGATACCCGCCTGATTACCAGCCTCTCTTTGGTAACAGAAAGGGAGCGCTTGTACTGTTGCATAAACGACGTGTAGTTTACATTGTATCTCATCTTTAATCTCAACGCTTCGCTCTCCCATTCAAGAAAAGCCAACTTCTCAAATTGGCACTGCGACAGTAGGAGTGTCGAATATGCACCAATCATATTAATCATTTTCGTGTGCTTTCTAATAAACTTCTCTCAGTCACTGCCCTTTTCCCTAGTTTGGTTACAGAAGTCGTCCCTGTTGAAAAAATACGAATTAGGCTTGTGCTCAAAATTAAATTATGAGTCTTAATTAATCTTAAGTATGAGTATGCACTATGCACGCTTACGTCGTTTTAAAGTTCCACCGTAAGAGTAAAGTATTCCGACAATATTGAATACAGAACGACTTTCCGAGATTTGCCGTATGATGCGGATGTCTTGATATGCACGCAATCTGTCCCTGGTTGTAAACAATGTGGGCAAGGTTCCATGTGTCTAGAAACATACTTAAATTGCCAACTGGCGCTATCTGGCTCCACAAATGTGCCCGAGATTAGGTTATATGATTGATTTATCATTTGAACGACGTCTGTAAACACAGTTGGGCGAAGGGGACTCACAAGTCGATCAATGTTTTCTTGTTTGTATACACTGCTCAACACTAGGCTCGCCAACATGGCCGTCGCCGCTGTTAATAAAACTAATTCTTAACATATTTCTACTATAATGCTTTTTCTTATCCAAATTAATTTGTTTTAAATAAAATAAAATTTGTTATGACATTTAATTGAATTTTATTAACTTGTTTAAATACTTCAACCAGTTTAAGGGCATGACATATTACTTAAATGTTTACATAGTACGTAATTAAGAGAAAAACTTTAAAACTTTCTTATGGAGATCCAATTAATAACTATCTAGTAAATGCAATCATAAAATACGTTGATTGTGAAGGGAAATAAGTATTGTCAATTGTTGTGTGCCATAACGTCCCCATTAATAACCACTTGATTAACTTTATGGAAAAACCGCAGTAGTATTTGTGAATGTTTTCTTTAGTTCTGGTTTTTCAATCTGACTTCTCCCATAGACCAACCTGCAGACCTGTAGACCACAGGTTGTGGTTTATATTACTAGCAAATATGTACTTGGCATAGATTGGGCTAGAATCTACAGAGATACACAATTCAAAATTTATTTGTATTACTTTGACTGGAGGACAAAAATCATTTTATGGGTGATATTCGTAAAATGGTTGAATGTAATAGCAAGTTTTACATAAAGTCCGATCCGGAGTTTGTCGAGTTGACAGTCGGTTTGTAATTCTATCTCGTATTCCAGTCAACGTTTGAAACCTCAGGGCGTGTAGATGTTATTTCAACTAAATGTTTACTTAAACGCTTCCAATATTAAAGTACAAAGTTAATCTGTTATACATTTTATTACTTCTCAGAAACTATCGATTTAACATGTCTAAATAGATATTTTGCACTTGTACGATTAATGAGAAACAATTGTCATTTAATTTTTCACCAACACTTATTTGGTTAAGTATACAGAGGAAAATTACACTTATTTAATATTATTTAGACTGGTATATATAAGAATGTGTAAATACCCACACGTCCATTAAAATTAAACTTTTACAACGAGGACAAAAACACTAAAGTTGAATTATATTAGAGCCTTCGTTGACAATAAAAGCTTAGGTTTTATAGAATCAATGCAATATTTAACTTAAATCTTTTCCAACATTTTGGACAGTTTTCGGTCGGAGAAAATAACCGAAAGAAAATTAATACAAAAGTTTGTGTGGCTTGTTTGTATTTAGCACAATACACAATTGTTCCAAACTTCATAATATATTTATGCTAGAAATATACGGCCATTACAAGATCATTCATAAGGTGAAGTATAAAATAGGATTTCAAATGCAGACATATTATCGTAAAGAAATAATGTGAAAAGTGCCGGCTTAACTGAGTAGAATAAATTACTTTTGTTTGCGTCATGTAATTATTTTACATGTAATATTTAATAGCGTAGCACGAGGAAAATGTAATAAATAATTATGTTTTTTGTGAAAGTACCGTTTAGAGTGCCATTTAAAATGCTTCTAATAATGGTGTTGGATATTCAAAAATAAGAGGACTAAAACTACCACGCGTACATCGTGCGTACCTATGTAATTTTTGTGACGCATTTGGTGCCGTAACATTTCTTAAATTCCGGTTTCACATTTCATTCTAAACTTGGTTTGAATAAGCAAGCGAGGTACTGCAATTAACCCTTAATACAATCACTAAAATAATGAAAATGAATTAAAATGTAGCAGTAAGCTTTTCATTTTACTGATCAATAAGCATCAAGCTGATAGTCTGGTTAACCGAAAACAGTTCCAGGTTGAGGGCTGTCTCAGGTTCATAAAAGTTCCCACTCGATCCTAATTTAACCCTTAAAACTGGGCAGGATTTGAGAAATCGTTTATACCATCTCGACTGTGCCCTTCGTCTTCCTAGTTTCTGTTTCAGATCCTTTGAGGCGTCGTACACCGATCCCAAGTAGGTGGTCGCTACCAACAGCATACAAAAAAGCATGCAAGTTGTCAAGATGCACACTAGAGCCAACTGTGGAGGAATTTGAGAATCCGGTTTGGCATAGTCAATAACCATATAGTTCACAACCACCTGTGTGAACAAGCCAGGCCCCAACATTCCGACAAACACTGAGCCAGAATTAGATTTCGCGATGCATTCCAATCATCACCTGGATTTGCCGAAATGCTTGGGAAATCCAAATCCAATCAACTGATTTTTTGTTGGGTTTCGAGTCCGTTTCCACCGCTTTGACGTATTCTCGAATATAAAGAGAGAAGCAATGTCCTTGCACGAGAATGAGGCAAATCTGAAGCAATAGGCAGCTTACTAGAGTACACCATCCGGCAAAAAAGAAAGTAGCGATGATTATCTTTAAAATCATATCCGAAACGTGTTGCTGAAGAAACGCAAGAGGAGCTGATGGACTTTCTGATTCATTATTGCTACATTCGGCAATTAGCCAGTATCCGGGAAAGCCAGCTAAGCACGGAAATGAGAATACTCCTAATGAAGAAAACACAGGATTTCCTGCACCCAAAGGCATTGCTTGCAACATTTTGTTTAAAATCTTGTTCCTTTTGTTTAAACGAAAGTTTTTCCACCGATTTTCAAAGGTAATCATGCTGTTGAGTAGATTACAGAGTAAATTTGTCCACCGAAATGCACTTTGAGCACAGGGCAAACAGAGTAAATAGCCAAACGCTACAAAGGCACTGAAAGCGAGGGCAAATTTACTAACCGAGTTGTGTGCCAAAGCGATTTGGATCCAAACAATTAGAGTGGCTGTGTATCCTCCAATGTGCACTAGAGCCATATTTCGGTTTCGTGAACGGATACCTTTTGGTTTAAATCTGCGTTGACCCTTGTCCCATTTTAATGGCATGTTTCCATATAGGTCAAAACGGGAAATTGCCGTAATTAGGAATTTCAACAGTTGCTCATTTGATAAACCCATTTTAAGAGTAATGAGAAGAAATGGTCTTATAATTTTAGCTCAACGAGTTTTCACCGATGTCCTGAGTGTTGACTACTGACCTGGTATTTAAGTTGAGAGTTGATTTTTGAAAAATATTTGGGCAATAAAATGAAAAATGCATTGGGCTCAACCATAAGACCTCATTAAGATTTAACTGTTTTGTTCCTTAGATTATACCATTATCCTCTTGAAAAATTAATTATATTTTCGAAGCGGAGCCAGTGATATGGAAATCGTGTAGAAAGTTATTAAATTTGCATGTCTGCATTAGAGTTGGAAGCATTGAATGCTCTTTTAAACTGGTAGACTTACGTAAGTCGTGAAATGAGCGGCTTAAATATTAAATATTAACGTGTGTGTTTACTTAATACTATTTATTGTTTATGTATCTGAGTTATTTATTACAGCGAAAATATCGGGGTTTTCAGGATACAAATGAGACATTATGAGAATTTATGAAACCCTGATAATAAATTATGATAGCATGTTCGTTTAACTGCACGAGGAGACTTATGTAGAGATATTTTAATTCATGAGTTGATGTCATGTAAAACTTTACTCGTTTTCTTGAAACCTCCACTTTATCTATACGAGTATTTAGTGTGTCTACCCTCGGTTCATGCAATAAATTCAGAACAAAGAAATAAATGCCAAACATGTTTTTCGTCCACGGGTTACCCGTTTTATATTTCAATCCCATAATTTTCATCCATCTGCATTTAGTTCACGAGGGGCATAGCAGCAAAACATTTATAGTATATAGTATTTAAGACATGAACTTCACATTGCCATGGAAGTGACCGCATTTGTCGACGAAAATTTGGAAGGGTGTAGAAAGAACCGTTATTCAACCCAAGTTTTATTCTTTCCTGTGGAACAAATACAGGGGAATCCGCCTACTGTATATACACTAATCCTAGTAAATATGACCGACATTTTGGTGATTGGAGAGAAATCAACACCTTGAGAGTTGAGAATGTGCACAAGACAGTTTGAAAATACTTCAAGATTTTCATTAAAGTTGACCGGGATTTTGTAAGTATCCCCAATGTTGGAGTGTATAGTGGCGCCATGAGGCGTCAATTTTACACCATTGGTTGGCGTTACGAGTAGTTCGAATGTAAATATTAACACAAATAGAAACTTGCTTCGTAACCACTCCATGTTTTGTTTAAACTTAATACAAATATTGATTTGACTGTGAGTAGATCCGGAACTTGTTGCGTTGTGTTGTTTATCTCCTTGTTTTTTGGTATTTCAGTTATAAAAGAATAGATAAAATTATCTAAAAGTTTTTATGATGCGAAAGAGTTGATGACAGAAAAACAATGAAAAAATCAATATATTGGCTTTATATTCTTACCATAACCTGTATTTGAACTAAACATAAATGTCCATGTTTCTCTGCATATCAATTACAAACCGTAATCTTGATTTTGCTTAGCTTCGAAATCAATACTGGCAAAAAGTTTCTTACCTGTTATTTAATTGTGTTTTGTAGGTTGACAAAAATACTGTTTATGTTTGTTTTTGGAACTTTTAAAATTTCAATATGAGCCGTTTAAATCTGTTATCACCTGAAAAATCCAACTGATAATGCCATAGATTGTCAAAGAAAACAGACTGTTGCTCGTGCAGGATTAAGTCCTAAACTAGTTTAGATACTAAACTGTTTTTTAGTGAAAGCTATTGTGCTGGTGACGATCAGTTTGCAGAAAATTTTTCCGCCTTCAGTGAATTATATTTAATAAAAATTGTTTGATAAACTATTTGACATGTATGTCATGCAAAGCCTATCTTCATACACGTGGTTTAGTAAAAAAAACTTGAGTTTTTGTTTGGAATGCTGTGAGTGGATAGTACTAACAGTGGATAGTAGTATTTTAGGTTTAAAAAAATATTCCTAATGCTGATGCTAGATACACACTGAATGAAATAGTAAGGAGCTTCGGCAGAAATAGTCTGTAGACTTTTATGATTTTTAAGAAAAATAGTAAAAATAATTGCTATCTGGACATTAATTATTTTTCAAACATAAACTGTCATATCGATATTGGTACATTGTTTTGCATATTCTAAATTTAAATAGTAATTATTTTGTTTTTCTTTCTTCTTTAAAGTTTCTAGAATTGTCGATATTAATAGTATTAAATAAGTGTTTTCCTGCATGAGCTCTAGCAATTCTACAAGTGTGGTTACGCATATAAATATTTAATGTACAAGTATATTCGAATTATAGCTTTTTAAAACAAGTGTAAATGAACATGAGAGGGATAAGAAAATGTAGCAAAACTTAAGCAAAAAATATTTGTGCTAAATATCGACTGTTCTATTTCCAGCTAAAATACCTGAAATATTTTTTCGATCAAATCAAACATGTTAAATTTCCACGGCCACTAACTTTTTTAATGGGAGAATCCATTTTCACATAATCCACTGTCTGAAATGGACTACCATCCTGTAAGTAGTTGTTAATAATCCATTTTCTCGCAGAACACTCGGTTAAATGATAAAAAACAACGTTTTGCTAATATCAAAACGAGTTTAGCAGATTAAGTAGCATAAACTGAAATGGTTATTTAAACATTTTTTCTTGTAAGTGCTGTTTCCCAAACAATTCATTTTCTCCATCGTTTACCTAATTTATAAAGATGCCTGTAATATAAAGCCACTCATTATTCCAGATAAGGGCTGCGATAAAGCAAAGATATCATATTCTGAGTTGTTATTTGCTGTATATTATTCTGTTTCATGTACACTTTACTCTTTACCACTTTAAAAATAAAATGCTATCAACTTTAATTGAAAATAAGAAATGAACAAAACCAGACTTCAACCGTTCAATAAATTACGGTGGGGGGAAGATGGATATGCTGCTTCACAATAAGTAGTCCAGAGATTAAAAGCAGATAAATCCTAATCAAATATTCCAGTACCCTCAAAGCAAACCGAAAGAGAAAGTAATCTTTGTAATATTTTGCAAGATGCATTAAATTCTATGCAATGCAACTACAGACAAGCTNAGACAAGCTCTGTATATGATGATGATGACAAGTCAATTATTTATTATCAATCCAAAACAGCCCAAACAATCTGCACAGATTTAAGAATCTCTGAGTGCCACATGTGCATGCTTCATATTGTGAGAAATTCTCACGGAGAATTGGACCTTGAGCTTAATATCTGTGAAGAGTCAATGTTAGGTTGGTTGAGCTCCTCCCTTTGTTCCTTCGACAGGCTTCTCAGTTTAACACCATGTCATTTTAGATTGAATATGAAAATCATTGCAATGATTCTACTGAAATTTAATTTAATTTCGATGTAAATATTTGGTGGGATAATTTTCATAGTGCTCTTATTTTTGATTTTCGGAATCATCAATTTCCCTTAATTTACAATCACTTTAATTTTTAAAAAGCTCATAGGACTGAAAACAAAGGTTCAGGTATTTATGAAATGTTGAATCGCCTCCAAAATTGCATTCTACCGAAAAACGTCTCGTTAACTATTGACCATTTGTCTTTGAGGAGCAGTCTTTGAAGGGGGATATCCTCCAGCGTTGGGTTGCTCTCTTTCACAGAACGCCATTTGACTTTTTCTCCAACTAGCGAAGGATTTGGGATACTGCTCCATAAATAAAAGAAGAAAACCTCATAACAAAATTAATTAAGGAGCGTACCCTATTCCATTACACTTTTATATACACATGCGTATTAGCCACTATTAAGCCTGTAAACGATGCAAGTACCCATTTGTGGCAAAGGAGACCCAAAGACGAATTAGTTTCCTTGAAAACTTTAGATCAACATCCTTGTTAGCCACTTCTTTCCGTACCAGTGGAATATCAAACAATAAAGGTAGTTCATCACTAATTATAACATAAAAACAATTTTATAGCGTGGAAATTAATGAAGCTTATTAGTTTTGGTAATTCTTATTCCAGTTTACCCATGAGAGACACCTGAAAATCAACAAATTATTTTGTAATTTGTTGCAAGACTTAAAAATAAAAGGCTAAATTTAACAAAACAAGTTACCCCATTTATTCTTTTGTTTCACGTTTAAAATGTTTGTAATTCCCCACTGGATAGCCAATCCTACTCCCTTTTTGACCTTCGGCTTTGCATGTTTTATGTTGGCTTCGTTAAAAAGTAACTGGGGCAAAGAAAAGAGCCCCTCATAAGCATAATAATAGGAGTAGGTTGGCGCCACCTTGGCATGCAACAATGCTGCATAGTGACTATCCAAGAAGAATCCTCGGTCCGACATCATTTCTCCTGCTTCCTTCAAGCTCTCTTTTGCAATTGGTTTACCGTGCAAATAATGTTGCTTTACTGCCTTGGATATTTCCTCCTTTTTGGGGTTATCTTGATAATACATTAAAAGAGGAGCAAGGCGATTCCACTGTGAATTGAGTAATTGTCTTAAGGTAGCATTTCCCATGACAGGAATTAGGAAAACTAGTCCATCTCCAGAATTTACTCCGTTTATCCAGGGTGTGGGGGAAATGGCACCACTTTGCATTAGCTTCAGGGGATCATTTGGAAGAAATGGTGGTTGGCTAGAAGATGTCTTAAACTCGATAGTAGGACCAAAAATACCGCGCTTTCCTTCTACCTCTTGGATCTTCACAAATTAGTTCATTAATTTTTAAAAAAATATTCCATAAAAATTATCAATTTTTTGCATTTTTGGACCACATACCACATATTTTTTGTGATAGCCAGCTAGTTTCTTTGCAGGTATTTGCTTCAAGCACTCCACCATTTTCACTTTGTCGTAACTTGGACACCCAAACCATTGCGACATTTCCATCGCCTGGGATTCTGGTTTATCTATGATTCCAAAAGGGCTCAGCGCTGTTCCACTGGATGATATAGCCCCTGAAAATAATCCTCTAGACATGGGAGACAAGGTGTGCATATGAACAGAAACACTGCCTGCACTTTGACCAAATATTGTTACCCTCTTCGGGTCGCCGTTGAAATATAAAGTATTTTGGGGGAAATGTATTAGAGTTTCCGAACATGAAATGACCCCCGTGAATCCAAACAATTACTGGACGCTGGCCGGATGAGGGAACTTGACCTTTCAAGAAAACCTGGTCAAGTTGGCATACTTTAATTGCACATCAATCTGCGATGATTGATTACGTATTAATTATCGTATTATTTTTTTCAGGTCACCTTTCTTGTCGCAACGTTCAGAAACAAACAATTTTCACTTCCAACCGGTTGTTCTGGAACTGCCGGGCTAACTTGCCAGCATTGTTCACCATAAAATGTAGCGTCATGAACGTGACTCCAACCCGGATGAGGTTCGGGAGGCTGGACTCAGTTTAATTAAATTTTGAATTTTATTGAAATTGAAGTTACTTTGAATTAAAATGACCTTCTTACTTCAAATCGTAAATTTCCCACTGGGGGCTTGGCATAGGGTATCCCTCGAAAGAAAGTGTACGGGATCTTTCCTCGTGCAAAATGTTGAGTGCCTTTAACTTGTCCATATTTAGTGCCTGCTATCACAGTCCCTGTGAAAGGTATCCGTTTGAGAACATCTCCAGCACGTTGAGCACCTTGAAACAAGTTGTACAGGGCGGCAAATAAAATAGGAGAGTTAAAAAGCATTATTATTTTATTATCGTTCTTTTCAAAGTGTTGAATGCATTTTTGTGGTAACTTGAATTTTGAAACATGCCATTTAGAATATGAATGGTTAAATTTGACCTTGCTGAAATGTGAAATGATTGCACAATAAAAACTTATTCAATGATTTATATTAATTACCTGAGTACATCCCAACACATCAAATAAGCCCGTAGCAAGGCTATAGTACGGACCGTTGCATAAAAATTTGATCAACTATCAACTTTCTGCAATATTTTTTTAAAACAAAAATTATCATTATAGTCCCCGTCATCACCATCACGACGAGTACATAAACGTTTTTATTTACGTAATACAAATATTGGATTCACAACAGAAAAATATCAAATACACAGTTCTATTACGAATCAGATTAGGTTTCGATACATTTTGGTCTCCAATGTTATGCCTATTTTTTATTGGTTATTTAGTTACGTTACTTTGTAAAATGAACAAGATGTGCACATTTTTAAAACATTTTGCGATGCAACATGTCATACACATAATTTTATATTGGGTTGTAAATTACTAGTATAGATAACATTTTTTTCCGCAGAATTCAATTAAATACTTCTTTGTAAAACAAAAGTCTTAAAGTTTAAGACTTAAGATATTTTCCGTTACTGAAATATTTAGTTTGCTATACCATAGCTCGATACATCATCATCATCCTCCAGTTGCATTTTGTTAAAATGGACGGCGAACAAATTCGCCAGCTTGCCAGATGTCGGCTAAAAGGTCGGCTCAAAGGTAGGCTCAAAGGTGAATACGATTTTGAAGTCTATAAGTTTAAGTGCGAATTAAAAAGAAACACTGAAGCTAGCATCCCAGGAAAAGGAATGGTAAATCCAGCTTTTTAATATTTTACGGTTTTATTTATTGTACAACATTTGTGTTAGATTTTTGACTTTGGGAAAGTAAAAGTATATAGCCCGAATGTATTGAGTGTGAAAGATACGATGTAAATTTGAACACATGGTTAACGATCAAAATATTATAAAGTAGATTATAAAATATGGTTTAAAAAGAGAACTTTTACATGACATTATTTGCACCATGTATAGTTATAAGACAGTAATTTACCACGGTTTTCCATTTATTTGCATGGTACATCAATAATGTTACATTATTAATCTATATTATTATTGAAAATAACTAATATTTTATTTTTTAAAGTGTGAGTGTTGACGTTTTGCTGAATAATTGATTTAAATTTAACAAATTTACTTTTAGATGGCAAATTCCCACTGTACTGTATTCATACGAAACCCATGCAAGGACCATGAAACCTGGAGCGGAGAAAAAGTTAAATGTGTCAAGAATGATAGTAACGGCCTTGAGTTGCCATAACCTAGGTTATCTGAATTAAAATATTAAATTTACAGAATATAATAATTAATGTCTATTGTTTAAATATTATACATATAAAGCAAAACAAAAGTACAATTAATCGGAACATTTTAATAAAAAAAGTAAAGTTAGTAAGAAGGCTTAAAAATTACTGTAGAAAAAATACTTTTGCACTCAGAACATGACAATCTTATTTAATGATGTATAAACTGTACATCATTTACATTAAATTGTTAAATTTGGGTTTATAAACATATTTTTTTCTGAAAATAAAGAATTTGCCAGGGTCTGCGGAACGACTTCCATTTCCATAAATTCATTTGCGTTCATAAGTATAGTGAGACTTAAGTCTAAGCATATATCATGTTTTCTTATGTTGCATTATATCTCAATTGCTTCACGCAGCAAATTAGCCAGCAAGGTAAAATTTACAGATTTATAAACAATATCAAGTAAATATTCAATTGATACAACTTGTATTCTTTTTAATGACTTTTAACGTTTCTTCAACGAGACTATAAACAAATAATATGTATAAACAAATAATACAACATATTGTCACCTCAAATTTACAAAATAAGTATGGAAATATCAAAATTTATGTCGACTTGATAAAATTATTCTCTATTCAAATTGCTGTTTAGAAAGTTTAGGAATAAAGGGCTACATAATTTGTAAAGTTTTCTTAATTTGAGGTATGTAGCAGCTCATCAAAGTTAGATGTCTGCAGCCTTATCAAAATAATGCGAGAAGGATCAAAAACACAACGACGAATTGCAAACATGTACATATAAAGGATAGTGTTAGGGTTGCCTAATATATACTGAAAGAAGTTTATCCGCGTATGCCTTAAATAATATTGTTAACATTTTTAAACAAAGTAATAAAGCAGCAAAGCATTTAATCCATTTAATTTAAAATTCATTGTAAGTTGACATAATATGAATGCACAAGCATGAATCATCAAGGTACGAATGTTAGCAAATGTTTTTTATCATACCGTTAGCATAATATATGTAGATGATTAGCCAGAAGCATGAGTTTGTGTGGGTGTATGCGCTCAAACAAGTACATGAATTTAAAGGTAAAACACATTTACAGCATGTTGCAAATTTGAATTCAACAAATGAGTTATTTTTTCCGTTAGTTATTATCTATCTAACTTGGTTTATTAAACTAGAGCCGCTTGTCGTGCTGATATTTGATCGACATTGAAAATTTAAATTTTAAATATTATCTGTGCGTACTGACCAACTTTTTCCAACGCTGTTTTACAAAGTATCGGTATTTGCGAAAGACAAACTTTGAGTATCTGGTACAGTGACTAATTTTCATGTTAGTGGACGAGCGTAAAATAATATTGTTGTTCCTTTCATATTTATTTATTCCAATTAAACCCGTAAAAAAGCTTTCGCTGTTGGTACCTTATTATGAGATTTCTCGGTCCGTAACTTTGCATCCTTTAGAGTTAATCTAATTGAAAACATAATACAAATATGTGAGTTGACTCCCTAATTCGAATATGATTATAGCAGTTTGAATTTAGGTTAAAAAAATTTAGTATAACAAATATAAATGACGCAAGAGATGAATGTGATGTATTTGCCAATTTCGGAATAATAAAAACGTTTTAACGGCTTTGATACTTATTAGTTGTCTCGTTGTAATGGCTAATTATTTTATTGAAAATAAATCATGGAGCGTAAAAGGTTCTTTATTCCCCACTACATCAAATACAATGAATTTGTTTTTATAAAGCAAAATTACAAATCATAACTGTAATATGCATACAAAACTATACACTTTCTTTAACACATGCATTAATCGCATAGATTTTGAAATACCCGTACCAAATACCCTTTTATTTTCATTATCAATTAATCCACGCGTTGTTATTATATATTACCATTTTTTGCCATTGGTAAGCTAACGTCAGCAGCATTATCAGCAAAAAAGTTCCGAAAGGGATATAGCCAAATGTGCTCAAACTGATAAGGCAAATCACGCGACAAAATTAAAAGTGGGAACTGAAATGGAGAAACCAATTGATGAAGATAATTTACAAGAAACCCCTCGGGTTAGAAAGGAAATAACTAATATTTTGGGTATCAACTTCTTCGATTTGTTATAGTTGGGCCTATGGCTTTCCCTTTTATTGTTTCTGCAATCACGTAACATGTTCCAAGGGCGCACGAATTGGCAACACTTAGTCTATGCTTATACATGCGGTCGTCCCACACGCAAGCGGGATATCTTTTTTCAGTCGCCCAGTTCACAATTAAATTATCAAACTCTTGACGATGAGCCATAACGAAGCCGTAGCTATCATAAATAGTTGTCACGGTTCCATTCTTTTGAACATGGGCGACTGAAACGTGGTCATAAAACCTTAGCAGTTCAAACGTGTGTATTGCTTGCCTCTTATAAAATGCGAATTTCTTGTCATGTCTTATTCTTCGGTTTATCGTAAAATATGACATTTTGCTATAATTTGCATCTTCGTTTCGGCTTACAAACCTGTTACAGGCAGGTCCAAAAATTAAGGTTTTTGTTTTACCATGGTAAAATACATTTTTGGAAATCTTGGCTCCTGTAATTAAGGGAATTGCCGATCGGATTTGACAATCCTCGACGCAGCCAAAGCAAATTGCTGGATTTAATTGCTGTTTTACTTGGGGGATTAGATACCATATTTTGCAGCACAATGCTATCAAATCATTCAATGGTTATCATTGTCATGTATTA
>JAITYZ010002014.1:0-13107 GCA_027744595.1 Paronellides praefectus
TTTTGTTTGCTACTACTACTCAACATACTATAAAATGTGTTCCGCTAAATATAGCAAAGAATACAGAATATCATGTTTTACTGATGTTTACTTTTGTTACTTCTTCTTCTCTACTTACTGATTATCATGCTTTTCTGATGATGATGCTGCTGCTGCTGCTTCACAACTACAACTACTAGAACGACATACAACTTCCATTATATGTACATTCTTTCACTTGTTCTCTGCTCCTGCCTGCACTTTTCAAGGCACTCGTTACTTGTGCTTTGCTAAGCATAATATGAAAACGATACGGCAGGCCCATGTATTTTATTGCAGGTTTATGTACTGAATCAAAGTACTTTTACAGTTCTTTTTTTCCCCTACAGTAAGTTCTTCCCATATTCTCTTTTTCTTATGGGGTGGTGCCCACTACTTCTCATATCCTCTGTGTTTTGATACATATATTTATATATATTAGAAAAGAAAACGAGAGAGAGAGAGATGCAAAGTAATCATGTAGACTCTACATTGTAGAGTCGTACGTTTTAATATGAGTTTGGCCAATGTTTTCTTATACTTTTTTCATACTTTAAATATGTATGTATCTATGATAAAAAACATATTCTTCAACTAGCCACCATATATAAAGTTGTAGTTAATAAAGTTTGGATTTAGAAAACATTACATATATGCATACATATGGTATACGTTTTGCGTATATAAAAGTTGTAGAATAAAAGAAGAAGGAAATACCTAGGGAATTCGATAAGAAAATGCTTAAGAAATGAGATGAACTCTAGCCCACAGATACAACGACGGTGGTAGTGGTCGGTATAACCAAAAAAAACATTTATGGCATACATTTTTTTCCTGTTCAATATGTTGTTAAACTCACATGTTATGTATATAATATACGTACCTATATGTTTATATATCTATATGCGTACTCATTGGAAGTACTTGGAAAAGTAGCATAGTGGAAATGTATGTCGATAGCTATCATATACATATATATCGATACTATGGGATCATGGCACTACTAAACTGGCTTTTCAATGGAATAGCTCTATAGCTGCGTGTGTTTTCCCCCGAAAATAACTGTAGTGTCGTATCGTTAGAAACTTGTGGAGCCATTTCGAAAACCGAGCCATTATAGAATATTGGCACGAAGAGTCCACCAGAGGCAGGGCACCAGTGTGTTTTTGTGCGTACGAACAAAATACCTCGTTAATCCGCATAGGAAGCCATCAATATCCTATTCAAAAGGAAAATTTCTAGTTTCCTCAACAAAATTATGCTCATCCTCTACTTTAATTCAAAATCTGTGTCGGTTTCGTTGATTCTCTTTCGCTTCTTATTTTTTTATGCTGGCAAAGCAAATAATGCGTGTGTGTGTGTAGTAGTTTAATAGTAGATGGTGAAGGGAAACATAAATATGTTATACAATAATTATTATTATAATGGAAACATTGGTTCTATTCATCTGTGAAATGTTAGTTTATTTTTATAGCTATATTATTTTATTCTCGTACGCATATTATCCAATCACGCATGTGGGTTCACTTAACAAAATCCCTTGAATGAAGAAATAACAAACTATTATTGCTGTCGAATATATCAAATAAGCAGCGAGCTGCAATGCTACGTATTATGTATTATGTATCATCACACCTAACTTATTTGGATACATAAAAAAATCCTATTTAGCTTTTTTTTTATTTGTGAAACTGTATGAAAAATAGGTGCACATTACATTTTAGAATCCCATATGATCACGATACATTATAAGTAATCATAAGAGCTTCCCATCAAACAGATGCTTTTTTCGCTGAATTTCCTTTTGAAAAGTAAAGAATGCATTTATATGTACATTTTTTACAAGGCATATTTTGATGTACAGTACATGTGTAACATCAAATATTCATATTTCATACTTACCAAGAGATATAGGCGTATACACACTCACTCAGAACGAGTAATTTGTGTCATTCCACGAAGAAGTATATAAAAATATGCTGCTCAGCGACTTTGCTTCCTTTTTCCCTTCCTTGAATACCAGGAGTAGGAATGTCTCGTTTCTATTGAAAGTCTGATTTTTTTCCCTCTCTCCCTCAACTCGTTATAAAAGAACCAGAATAACAACTCCTCTTAACCATACTTGTTTAGAGCTTCAAACAGACTGGTATACTATATTATAGCCTTTTAACCAAAGCAAAACATGTTTTCCATTAGGATAGGGAAACAAATACAAAAAAGTGGAAACATTCTCTCTCTATACCGAGTATATATTGTTTCATATTATCAGTTTTTAGGTACGTTAGTACTAACACTGTCATCGGAAGGTCTGTGACTTCTTTCCTATTACTACTACAACTACTACCAGAGCGCTGATAATGATGACTGTACTACCACTATAGTACAAGTTGACAAGAAACTTTTTTTTTCTGTCTCTTTTTTATATTGCATGCAGGTTTTTCCTTTTTTGTTCGCTTCGTTGATATGATTCTTTTAAAACTTAGACATTCATACAAAAAATATAAATGAATGCCTGTGAAAAGGATCCAAAAGTTTTAGTTTTTACTCTGTAGCATAAGCATAGCAGTAAGCGCAGTGTGAGTGAATATGCCTACATTGCTTTCCCTGTTGTTGGCTGTATGTGCGGCTCTATGCTACATGGTAGAGCAGTAAGAGAGCGAGAGCTATGTAGTTCCTCCGTGCATGCTCCTAGAATCAATACTTGTTTGGTTAGGGTTGCGCTGGACAGGGCTGCGCAATGGTCTACATATAGTAGTAGCAAAGTTACAGAGGAACCATTCCACTATATTTATCCTGCTTTCTCCCTTTCCTCCTCTCTCTCCTTTTTATACTATTATTATTAATAATAGTAGAACACTTTATAGGCGTGTGTGTGTATGTATGTATATATACGTATGATAAAAAAAACTATATGTTCCTCCATTTGCTCTTATACTGCTTCCAGAAAGGATACATCCATATACCAGTAATGTGTATAAAATGAAGCCATATATATACGTATATATCTGGCGAAAAGTAGCGGCAGTATAGTATCAAAAAAATTCAAACCAATGGCAGTATAGTACGTAAGTGCTTGTGTGTGTATCATCAGCAGCAGCACTGCTGCTGTTGATGCTGGTGATGGAGAAACTCTCTTTGTTCTGCTCACTACACACACACACACGTATGTTATTGTAGTAGCTGTCTGTGAGCCGAGAAAAGTGAAAGAACATAGCGTAGTCAGCCAGTCTCGTGGTGTTGAGCTTTCACTACTAAAAAGACAGAGGCAGTTGAACGCCACATATATAGGCACATATTATACGATAAAAAAATACTTTCCCGTGCTGCTGTACTAAGCATGTTTGTTCTCATTCCTTGTATGTATGTGTACCAAAATGTGTTGAATTTACAGGAGAAGAGAGAGAGAGGTAAAAAACTTTCTTTTATGCTTCTGTATATAGTAGCTCAACAGCGTTGAATTTTATAAGCATGTTACATGTATAGAGAGAGAGTTATGTACGCTTTTTAAAAAGTGTTCCGTTGTTCTCTCTCGCTCGTTCCCTCAATTCTGTGTTATTTTCAACGTATGTAAAAGTAAGATACATGGTCCCACAATATTCATTGCTTTTACAAAATAATATGAATGCAGCAGGAGCAGACTGGTTGTAGCTTGAGCAAAGATTTTTTTCCTTCTCTTTGTGCCATTCTTCAACAGAAATACAATAAAGCTCACACTATTTTTTTTGTATTTCCACTAGAATAAAAATAACTTGTGTGAATATATATATTTATATATACATGTATATATGCAGCCTGCACACATTGTTACATCCTACAACAAGCTGCTTTGCTCTTCTGCTGTTCCTCAGAATTATTTTTTTTCCTCTATCGTCGATCCTGCTCCTTGTCTGTTTTCTTTTTCATTCCCCGGGCACAAGTCCCATTTTTATCCACAACGATCATCTAGTTTTGGTAGTGGCCGTGTGTGGAGTAAACAGCCAAAAGAGTGCAGCAACACACTTTTACACATATAAATAGCTTATATGAGAGGAAAAAAACTCTGAACACTTTCTCATGTTATTATTGCGACGACGATGGCAATGGGTTTACTACACGACGTAGTGATAGTAGTACTTTCTTTTTCTAACACACAACGGCAAACACTTCATGCTATACGAAATGAGCTCAGTCGGTTGTTCATGAGCTTTTTTTCTTCTTCTTCTCACTGCTTTTAAAGGAAATACATGCAAGCATATATATCTACATGCATAATATATAGCATTACATATATTATTTTTATAGATTACACCCCACAATATTATATATATGTTATCATATAAAGAAAGAGAAAGGGATAAAATCATATTAAGAAAGTCTGATATAAGCATACAAAACTACTAGGCACACTCATGTACAAAATATATGGAAAAATAACGTGAAACATTAAAAGCTTATTCATGGAAAAAAGCTCAAGAGGTGAATCCATACATAACGCAGTGAGCAGGCTTTTTTAAATACATATATGCATATTATGTGTACATAAATACACAAATGCACACAAAAAAAATTTGTAAGTGTGGATATATACAAGGGGAGAAAAAAGTTTGTGTTTTACCTTAGCTAATGTTAAGAAGTCAAGAATGCTATCTACGTATATCTCCGGGTCGTTGTAATGCAATATTCACGCGTTATATGTTCTACGACACATTGTACATTCTTTATACATATTGCAAGCGGAAACACATATCGAGAGAAGAAGATACATAAAAATAACGATAGGAACAGTGCGAGTCAGAGAGAGAGAGTAAAGTTGAGTGTTGTGTGTGTACATTGAAGTGTAGTAATCGAGGAAGAGTACAAAGAGACGAGAGAAAGCTGTGTGAGAGAAAGAAGAAGTGAAACGACCACAAGTCACAAGTTTATTTCATTCCGACGCACGATGTGCGGTGGTAGTACATTTTCTGCTGATGTGTGCGAGTGTTGTTGCAAGTCGTCGTCCTTTCCAAAATCCAAACCAGCAGCAGCAGTGGTGGTGGAAGTACCGATAGGAGGAGAAAGCTATATACCTAGAACAGCTTTTTCTGTTGATGGCACGAAAAGTACATAACGAGTAGAGAGTGCACACACACACACACACACACAAGACACAAGGATAGTATATAGGAAGATAGAGTTTTTACTATGGTTAGGACAAGGAACGGGCTGTTCAGTGTTGTGAGTTGACACTCATTGAGGAGGATCTCTATAGTACATTCTCCTTTTTTCCTTGTACCCCATCAGTCATTCATTCAGTCTGCAAGCAAAAGGAGTCGACGAGGAAAGACTCATGTATACACAAAATATAATATTTTACGAGAGAAGAAGAAGAATAATAAGTTGAAGCTGCTTGGTGTGAGTAAAGTGTGTGTGTATGTGTGAACTGTACTCCTTTGCTCCAGTTTGTCCTATTTTTTTATCCCACTTGTGCAAAGATTTTGAGAAAAGCGGTTTTATAAGGATTCGAGTGTGGGAAATATTATTCTCAGCGATCCTGTTTTTTGTTGATATACACAAGACACGCGTTCTATCCCTTATCGTGTGTTCATAAAAAGCAAGGATGCGGATTACATATTATATAAAGCTGCATATATACCATATACACAAGTGAAGTGACATTTGGATTATTTATATTGGTTAGTTGAGCTCGGCTTTAGTGGAATATTTTAAATTATTCCATTATTGAAAGCAAAATATTGAATGTTATTGGATTTCTGCCTGTTACGATTACAACATTTGCTCTGTTGAAGTTAAAGGCTACCGTTATTTTCAATAGTTAATCTGGCGATGGTGTAAACTGTAAAGGAACGTCAAGAGTTTGTATCGGCGTCAAACACACACCCAACATGTGTGTATACTATTTATACACATTCAAATTTTGGATTCCTTGTTTACTTTTCCAAATTAGGAATCTTGTTACAAATCGTCAACTACACTGAAGGCAGACTTGGCATTAGTTACAGAGAAAATTTAAAAATATTCTTCAAAACTCTTAAAAAGTGAATCATGCAACAGGACCACATTAACTTTTGCAAAGTTAAAAGTTTTTTCGATGAAAAATGAAAAGACGTTAAAAATTTATGGAATCGTCAGTCAAATTATTTAAGGGAAGAACTTGAAGAGAAAAGCTACCATCAAAAGTATAACAAGACCAACAAGCATTAAGAGAAAAGAATATAAATTATACTGTCTAACAACAACAACAACAACAATGCCACTAGGTACTTGTATTCATAACATATTTGTGTACACTGTATATTGTCGGAGAAAAAGGAAATAGAGTACAGTTCTGGGAATAAGGTTCCCTCTGAGAATTTTCTTGTTTGACGGTTTTCCTATTTGCTCTTCACGTTGTGTTGTTGTTGTCGGGAAAAACCCTGTGTTATCTAATCATACACACAGGAAAGGCAAAGGAAAGTGTCCTGTAAACTGGAAAAAATGTGTACATGTTGTTGTCTGTGTGTGTAAGCTCCTTTTATACCAAGATACAAGGATACATTGCAATATAAAGCGACCACCAACCAGCCGCTCGTGAAATACAAACTCATCTCTCTCTCGTTATTTCCATATCTCGTTTGGTAGTAGGAATTTTTTCTTTCAAAAATCCTTTCTACTTGGAGGAACATGGATAGCGTAAAGAAAGTACTGTCGTATTAAACGACAAGCAAACAACGAGTAAGTGAAATAGGGATCGAGGCTTTATAAGCTTCAAAGACGAAACCACAAAAATACATTTAGATCAGCAACTCTGAAAAAAATTGGGACCGACTAAGAAACGGCGGCAGCAGCAGCAGCAGTAGTAGTACTAGTACCAGTAGATAGTATCACGATCCTACTGGCAGCAGTAACCGCAACAGCAGCTGGTCTTCTCTAAAAAATATTAGATATATACACATATATAATAAAGTGCTTGTATCTTTTCTGCTGGCTAAGAGATACGGACACTTTCACCAGTCAAGTGAAACCCTGTTTGGATTGCAACTTAACTTGGCTTGTTATAATGCATGCATACCTACTATATGCATTTACACACAGACACAGCCAGTGAGTGTGCATCGATCATAAATGATCATGATCATATATCATATATCACTTGAGTGGTTATAAGATCAGCAGCAAAGAGGGGAAATATATGGGCAGCATTAAATAATGGTACTAGAGAAACTGTGCAGCGGCAATGGCAATAACGTTGCTGGTCTCATAAAACAGAATTTCCCTCCTTTGCTATTGGCACTACTTGTTATAATGCATGCATACCTACTATATGCATTTACACACACACACACAGCCAGTGAGTGTGCATCGATCATAAATGATCATGATCATATATCATATATCACTTGAGTGGTTATAAGATCAGCAGCAAAAAGGGGAAATATATGGGCAGCATTAAATAATGGTACTAGAGAAACTGTGCAGCGGCAATGGCAATAACGTTGCTGGTCTCATAAAACAGAATTTCCCTCATTTGCCATTGGCACTACGATATTCATTCTAAAGTTAAAATGAAAAAAAATGGGAAAGTCATTCTTTTAAAGTTTTACAGGATTTTCCTTTTATGAAAATAACCTTGTGCAGTGTAGTAGACACACTACTTGTATAAAAGTCAAGATTTTAATAAACGTTATATTTGCTATTCTGTCTTAAAAGGAAAAAAATATCTAAAGAATGAGTTTCTTTTTATAGGGGTGATTTCATTACATGTGTGCATCAATCTTTTTTTTGCTACTTATATATTTTCTTTGGTCTTTATGAAATATTTTCCGCGAATTTCATTTTATTCTAATAAATTTTCAACTCAAACGTTCTGGATAAAAATATAAGCAAATTAAGTTTTAGAAATTGCAAGAGAGTTTCAATATATTGTTTTTCTTTTCTTCCTTGGCTGCGTGATTGCGATACATAAATACACTCATTTTATTCGTTGTAGATATAGCTCGGTGTTTAGTATAGCAAAAGTAGGCATAGTAAAAATACATGCCACGATATTATTTTCAGTACGGGCAGAACTTGTAGCAATAAATACAAGTAGAAGCATGTAAATAATTTGAAAACAGCAGGGGGCCCAGCGGCAAATAAAAAAATCGTGTAGGCATATAAAAAAATCCTGTAGCATTGGAATAGGCATATAATAAAAAAGTAGTTTCATGAAACTGGCCAAAAAATATATATTTTGGACATGCACGTTTTCGTGTAAATTTGTGCAATTCTGCGTAAGTGTTTTTAGATTCTTGTACATATAGGCAAAAAATATTATGTAGGTTAGAGGTAGAATAAAAAAAGATATACATACGTAACGTTACAGAGTCAGTAGTCTGTGTTTTGTTACTCATTTGCAGTGTAGCTATCATCCAAGAAAAAGTCAAAATATCTAGTATACAAAATAACAGAGAAAAAATAAATATTATAGACTTGCACAAACACATAATATTCAATTCGTCCTCTCTGCATTCCAATACTTTGCGCAGCAGTAGGTCCTTCATACAAACAACATGAGAAAGGTACGGGGAAAAGGCAGTATATTTGTGTGTGAAAGTAGTAGCATAGACTTGAAAACTAACTTTATAATAAAAAAAATATATAAACATACGCACTATTATGTGTATATGCATTCATGCCGCAACCATACCTTTTGCAATTGAGTTAAGGTCGCTTCTGGTCTAGCCCGGTTCAGCTTTTGAGCTCTTTCTCAAGGAATATTACTTTTGGGTTAAAAAAACTGAGACAGGTAGTTTTCCCTTTTTTCCTCCGCAAGTCAAACCAACTGATCTCCCTGTATTTTTTTCTTAAAAAATGTAGATTGTGTAGAAGGAATTACGTATACAAAAAAACTCTGTAATACATACATACGTAACTATATAATATATAGTTGATTTCTAGCTGGACTTACTTTCTAATGTATAATTTTTTCTCTCTCCTACTTCATACTTAATAAAAGGCGATGAAACAAACCAAGCACATATATAGTTGGGAGTAGTGAGAAAAAAGAAAAAAAAAATAGGGATTTGTGTCTAGAAAATATCTCATGTAACTAGAAATACTACCTCGAGGTCCCCTTTTTCCCTTTCTTTCTCTCTCATTGAGTCAAACTGGTAGTTGTATTATACACTTTGCCTCACCAGCAATGCAGGATTGTAGAAAATCCCAACGAAATGTATTATAATATTATGGAATATATGTTGATATATAGTAGTGGGGTGCGTACAGAAAAAAAATAAAGAGAGAAAGTAGTGATGGGAAGAGACGGAGAAAAAGAAAAGCTAGAGAATAAAATAGAGACGTATTCAGAGAAAGAAAAGTAGAGTCGTGGAGAGGAGATAGAGAGGCACTTGGCAAATTTACTCCTCCTCCGACAATTCCTATCATCATCAAAATTCAACGAAAGCCAAAGCCAATTCACAAGTCTCTCTCACTTTTTCCCTACTGATTCCTTTTTTCTTCTCTTCTTTATTGCTAGTGATATAGGCATATCTGAAATAATGTTTTATATTTTTTTTTGACAATTTCAACCCACAAAAAATATTCCTACGATATATATTTATTTTATAATATACACCACTTTCACTCCTTCGCGCTCTCTCAAACTCCTCTTTTTTGCCCCCTCTCTCATTATTGTTATTATTAGTATATGATCATCATTATATACGTATTATACACAAACACATATAGCTGTATTGAGGAATAGGTAAGAAATTCATAAATAAATAGATAGAAATTCGCAATGGCGATGCTTTCACACCCTTCACTACAGTTGTTGTTAAAAAAAGAAAGCTCGCTCGCTGCTGCTGCTCCTGACTACTTTATATTCTCTTCTGGCATTTTCTTTCCCGTTTTCTTTTACATCTCCTATTTCAGTTTCCAGCTCCAACTTTTTTCCTTGCCCATCCCAAAGCTGTCAGATTCATGTTCACAAAATATTATACTTAGGTATGTATATACATACATACATATATGCATACAATGATGATTAAATTCTCGTATAATAGCATATAGTAGAGGAGAACAAAGTGAAAGCAGGCACACAGGAAGCTGTTGTAGTAAAGCTTCACAACAAGATAGAGAGGTAGATAAACGTGTAGAAAGAAAAAAACAAAATAGGAAGGATGTGAGTTTTATATCACCAGCAAAAGTCATGGGAGATCAAGAAGCATTTTTTTTACAAATTGAGCTTAATACAAAGTAAACCATTTCAATGGGATCTAATAGAAAGCACAAAGGGACTGCTAAAAAGGAGTTTTTAATGTATGTAGGTCGATTGGAAATCGAAGCATACCAGCAACTTCAATATTGTTATTATTTGGGTTGAAAAATAAACATTTTCTTTTGGAGAGCAAAAATGTTTTCTAAGCCTTTGACACAATTGCTACGTCTGTCTATGAGATTGGTACTACTTATTACTACTGCTACTACTACTTCTGCTGCTGCTGATGTGTAGGTTACATAATAACACAATTTTTTCCACAAGCGTCGTTTTTCTCTCTTAGAGAAAAAAGCGGTCACGTCTCTTAAACCAACTACCGCTTGGCTTTAATCATAGTCAACCAACCGCCGTCAACCTCATCGGTAATCTCAGCCACACACACAACTACAACGTTCTCTACATTGTCATTATATTTTACTCTCTTTCGTACCCAGCGCAAAAAAAATGTATGAATACAACAGTAGTTTTGGAAGCATTTGGTGGCAGTGGCGAAAGTGGATTTTCTTCACTGTTTCCGGCGTCTCGTGAGAAATTTCGTTTCACCCTGTGAAATATATTGCTAGACTCAAAAGGAAGTATATAACAACTAACGCAAGGATTTATACTTATCTGTGAAGGAACAGGATGTCGAAAATAATGCACTAGTATTTCCTCCGTAGTAGCATTAAAACTGTGTCTAAAAATATTTATATTCACAACATGGAATATATAATATAGCAATTTTCATCGTTTAATGTGGGTGGTCATGATGGTTATATAATATAATATGGTTGGTTATATAACAGGACAAAAATGGGATTCTCGTGCAATTCCTTTCTTTCTTTCCAACCTGACCATATCCCCTCTCGTCGTAAATGCAAGTTAAGTTAATGGCTGTGCACACAAGGAAAAAAAATCGCTGTTGTCGACGTCGTCCCATTATACTTGTGTATTTCTCTCCGTAATGGCAAAAAATGTACTGTTGAACAAAATTTCAAACATTCATCATCATCAACAGCAGCAGTAGCAGCAGCAGCAACAATAACAACAACACAGCACACCATGCTGCTACTGATACGTACTTGGTGGTGTTACGTTATACGGGATATATGTACAATAATAATCCATAACACATGAGAAGACTTGTGTGTGTGTGTCAATTTGCTTTGAACATGCAATTCTACTAATAATATGTAGACTTATGACACAAAAAACTATACTATACATATATATGTTTATAACGTGCACATACTTTGTGGCGCCTATAAGTGAAAATAAAGCAAAAGCAAAAAAAATATGCAAGACCTTCCCTGGGTATACTAACTCCACAATATATTGAACATAATCGCCATGAATATGTATTCCATGTTCACTTATGACGCTATTATGACTGTGAATGCATTAACCAAGAGGAGGCCGAACACATCACTCACTCACTTTACTGCTTTTGATGAAAATTATTATTATGAAGGATCATGCTAGTTCGTGGTGGCAGCGGTGTGGTATACGACGGACTGGCTTGACGTGATTCGTGCACAAAACGCATTCATTACTCCTCCAGCATGCCTCCTTCTCGCAGATTTTCACTGGAGTAATGATAGCACGAAGGAAAATAGGATGACGATATGACTGTGATATAAGAGACCCGTGTATAATTATGTATATAAGCTTAAAACAGTCCAGCTATCAACCATTAACGTTCTCATCTTGCGCATCTCCGTATAAAACATTGTGCAAGGGCTTGTATACTACTCATTTCACTCTATGCTGCGTACCACTCCAACTAAAAGAGAATCTAATCAAAATCCTTAATACATTCTCCGATGCGTGTAATTTGAGGCTTGTCTATACAAAAGGCGAGTAGACGTAATATATTCGTTGTTTATATTGAGGATGATGAAGAAAGGAGCACAATAGTGCTAAATATAATATTATTATTATGCTGCATATATGGATGCCAGGAGCAGATACTGTCGTCAGTATCCAGTATATATGTGCCCCAACATCAAACAACTTGTATACTTACAACAACGCAACTTGAACCAAAGAGTTTATGGAAAATGTAACACTTTTGTGTCACATCAAAAGCGGCCCCGTTTACTCTCCATTTGTCTTTTCTCAAACCTTTTTGATACTCTCCTCCGTTGATTGCTGCTGCTGACACTTGTATGGTCAATAAAAGTGATGCAAAAACGTATACAAAAAAATATATAGCAAACATGCCTTGCATTTGCGTATAAAACCAAGCAAAAAGTGAAATTAACTTTGTTTCCCAATGTGTAGAGCAGCTGATATGATGATAGCTAATAATAAGATCCTTTTATAATTAAATCCAACGACAAAAATAGATTTTTGATGAGGAGAAAAGGAACGAACGTTAAAATGAATGGTTGTGCTGGTGAAAGTGAAAATGAAATCAGTAGATAGATATACAGACAGTGAGGGAGAGAGAAAACGAGTGAGTGACTAGCGGAGATTTAATTACTTATGCCAAATTACATATCCGCTCTGATCTGCCATAGTGTCACCTTGTTTCAGTATTTTGCAACTTGTTTCAATTCACCTACCATATATACACCTCGCGCGTCATAACACTAATATGACTACCTACAATATTGCGTTATCATTACCATAATTTCCCCCTGCCAAGATATCCAGGTCTTGAGCAGCAACAAACCAGCAAGAGAGAGAGAAAAAAATTAAATGATGTGTATAAAATTGCCTCTTTACTCAAATAAATAAAGAGAAAATTAGGATGAAAAAAGAAAAGCGTATTTTCTCCACCTTTCTCCAGTTCCTCTTTACACTTGTCAAGTAGGCATATACCTACAAACATGAAAACTACTACACTACGATAATAAGAAACAGAAAAAAGTTGTGGAAAAATGTACATA
>JAITYZ010002015.1:0-12259 GCA_027744595.1 Paronellides praefectus
AACAAGCCCCTTAAGGACGCGCATTTATGTATACCTACTTAATTTTTTACAAGTCAATTTATGGCAGCCATGAGGTGGATTTTAATTTTTTAGTCATGAAAGAAATATAAGAAGCAAAAGATATTTCTCCGTCCTATTTTTCTTTTTCGTCATGTAGCTGCGAGTGAATCCCTTTTTGTAACAACTTCAATAATGACATGCAGGGTATATACTATACGTAAATACGCACCTTTGAGAATATTTTTGTAGGGAAAAATTATCTCCTGAGTGTAAATATGTATGTATGCCTTTTTTTGGTCGGCCGGTACACTGAGTCATCTTGAGTAAAAATTCAGTTTTTTTGCGACTGTGTCTCCGTCGCTGTTAACACAAGGGATCAAATCTTTTGACCTTTCTTAAATCTGTTAACAGTAAGCCCTGCTCTTTATTCTTCTTTTTTTTATATTTTACATACGTTTTTCTTACTCGCCCTGTTCACATGATCAGTACAAGTAGTTGTGTGGAATGTACATACTATATGTAGCCTACAAAAACATATCTAAAAGTCAAGTGTGTATTGAAGTTCAAGAGATAAATCCGACTGTGAGCAGCTCTTATTTATATTTTTTTCATTCTCTCCCATATCCTGCTAGATTGCATTTGTCATTTAGGTACTTGGAGTGTGTGTATACATGTGTATCATAATATGTTGAATACAACTTTACTTTTACTTTCAACATTCGCACTGTAAGTAAATACAAAGTAAAAAGGACGGATGACACATCAGAAAGGCAAATAAAAACGAAAAAAGAATAGGCTAAAAAGTGAAAGTTGGGTAGGCTGGAATAAAGAAACGGCAAAAGTAGCGATAAAGGATTTTCTCCCAACTTTCCAAGGACTTATGGAGTCTGACATAATCTGGAACTTGTGTCACTACTACTGTTGTGAAATTTCAAAACCTCGACGGAAATACAATGTTCCCACATATGTATAAAAAGATGTTCTAGAATAAAAAGAAAGTGGTTGTAAGTTACAACTTGTAACGACCAGATATACGCCCAGATACTCCAGAGGTGGTTATATAGGTACGTATAACTCTATCCAAACATACACGTAGGTATATATATATACCTATTCACACATTGCAAACATATATATCAGACATATATATTTGTATTTAAATATATAGTTTTCGTTTCTCCCTGTTATGCCCGGCATCTGACCTACTGATCTCTCCTTTCTATCCATCTGGTCGTGTGACAAAACATTGAAAACCGTAGAGATATTGTCATACAATGTCGGTCGGCTAGTTTTTGCGATTAGTTGACATTTGTGATTTGTTGCAAGTGTGGGGCTCAAAAAAAAGTTGGGGTTATATATACGTATTGTGATGTTGTACAGTACGAGTACAACAATGACACAACATAAACAGCAGTTCGTTTGTCGAAAGAATTCTGTGAATTTGGGCCAAATAATATTTATACTGTTAATATTATATAGGNGGGTTATACTATAGGTATTGTGATGTTGTACAGTACGAGTACAACAATGACACAACATAAACAGCAGTTCGTTTGTCGAAAGAATTCTGTGAATTTGGGCCAAATAATATTTATACTGTTAATATTATATAGGTATTTATTTATTTGTTTTGACGAGAAGTCTTTGTACGCATATTGTTCTTCTTTGTTTGTTAGGCTGCTGTTGTCTGTTTTATGTTGTGTCTTCTATTGACAAGGTAAAATGACTTGATTTCGACGTAAAGAAGTCAGAAAAGAAAAGTCGATTTTTTTCTCCTTATCTCTCTCTGGTTGTATGAGAAAGTCAAAGGTAACGAAAAAATGATCATTTTAGTGGCAATTATTAATTTCGGTTCTATGAACACACGCATAATGTATACGTTTTGCCTATAGCAGAAAAACTAGACAAGCTCGCTTGTCTACCGACTTTTTTATATTAACATTCTCGTCTGCATAATATTTTGCTCTAGGGCTCCCGAAACGAGCGTACATACACAAGTCAAACAAGACGGTAGACAAGCTCGCTTGTCTACCGACTTTTTTATATTAACATTCTCGTCTGCATAATATTTTGCTCTAGGGCTCCCGAAACGAGCGTACATACACAAGTCAATTGGTTTTATACACTATTTAAAAGACTCATGGAATTCAAGAAGCAATATCGCAGGAAGTTTCAGTCATTCTTCATCTTACATCAACCGTTTATAGTTTTTACTGCTCAAAAGTGTGTTTATTCAAGAAATTATCATTTTTCTCCTCAACTTTCCTTGCTGAGCGTTTACAGCTGAATAACTTTTCACTACATAAAAAAACATAAAAATGACTGCTTACACAAACACGGTTTTCAGATAGCTATTTTTTCTCTGTTAAATACGAGATGATTTGTTAGTGGAGTTGTCGTGTTTTTGTTTGGTGAAGTAAAAAGTTGTTGTATTGCAGGTTTATTTTCCAGACACTTACGGATACCGACGTGGTTGTGACGCCTGACATTAATTAATGAAATCATTCACGAAGATAAGTTCCCATTTCATTGTCACTCCATTGAAAAATGTCAAGCAAAAAAGATAGGTATGGGACTAACATTTTGGAAGTCTGCACAGAAAAAGAGTGTAGATGTGGGCGCTGTACAAAAGAATAATAGACCTACCCAGCCAGAGAGAAGCCTGGTAGGTTATGTAAACTTGTAGCAAAACTACTCTACTTTCGACGACGCACAATATGGCGTATATATACTATTTATGTTTACCATTTAAATTGTAAAGGAAAAAATGCTTTATGCAGAATGACATAATTTATACAAAAGCTTTAGGAGAACTCATACTAATTCCTATACCTAAAAATATGTTCGTGCATTTCAGTTCACATTCCTCTGATTGTACATATAATAGAATTTGGTGACGTTTTCTTTTGGTAAATAATATGTTACGAAAAAATTTAACCCTTTCTTGGTGTAAACATCAAACAACAAGTAATCGACTACCTTGGCTTACTCCGCTACTACGTTTTTCTCATGTTTCTCCACATAATCCTTAGTACCTATTCATTGAATACCTAAACACCATATAGACCGTACTCAGAAGTCACCTATCTTCTAAAACCATGAAGGAGACACATCAGAAAATAAAAAAAACACACATGTGTACGGTGATCTATTGCGAATTTTTTGACACTGTCACACAATACTCTACTTTGGCTCGGGCGAAGAGGAAACCAAGAAAAATATAGTGCATTAGTCAAAAAATACACGCGTAAGGACAATCCTTTTTTTGTAATAATAACAAAACACAACACAAATGTCGCCTTGTGGAAGTGACTATGTGTAGTAATATGTAATGTTCCAAGTGCGCCAAGGAGCAAGATGGAATCTAGAGCAAATCTGTCTCTTACTGTGAGCCTCTCATCAGCCCAAATTTACGACGAAAACAAAAGCACTAAACTATGTTTGGTAAAAGCATGTTTACTTTTGTTTTTCATACAATAAAAAAAGGAGGAAGACAGGAGAAGTTGTTTACACACGGAAAAATGTTTACTTTATATTTAGCTGATTACTCCACCCTCTCTTTGCAAAAATGAATGTGAGTACATTTATATATACCTAAATATATTTTATATATATACCTATGAATAATATATATTATGTGTAGTACGCTGCGCTGGCTTGTGTACTATGAGCTTATTATTTTTCTTCTCTTTAAAAACTCGACATAAACTGGCATTCCAAAGTAAGCATGTGAAGTTACTGCGCAAATGCAATTACCCCATATTTCCATTATTTCTTGGAAAATTCTTAAGCTTTGGGACACTGTTTTGTTTGTATGTATTTTACTCTCCCTTTTTATTTCCCAAAATCCTTAAGGGTTCGACGTATACTTAAAAATGCATACATATTCTGCTGCAAGACTTACTATAAAACTATAGTTGTCTATCCATTATGTATGTAGATGAATATATGATCAAGTTTCCTAAAACTTCAGATTGTATAATATGTGTATTTCTTGAAGATTTTTCCTAAATCCTGATAAGAGACAACAGAAGAATAGCAGAAAAATTTGTTTTGAAACAAGATTGCGTTAAGCGGAAGGATATATTTTTTTAAAAGAAATTTGTCTTCCACCCACTTTATACACTGTTTTAGGGTGTATATATATTTATATAAAGTGATTTAATTTTACACACACCAAACATACTTTGTAATAATGATGATGATTTCAACCTCCGTTTATTCCCATACAGTTAAAAACATTTATATAGGTACGTGTGTGATTGTAGTCTTGTCGTTTATGTGTACAGACAGTCTGCATGTGTGAGCATTAAAATGAGTCTGAACTTTAATTGGATTTCTAGGAAGACGGGAGAAAGGAAAGTAGGGAAGGAAAAAGTAAATCGTTACCACTATCTCTTCCTACATATATTTCTTCCTAATAAATCCGCAAAGGATTACAGGGAACCTACGCAGGGATTTGCTCAATATCAAGTGCACGGATTTAAAAAAAATATCTATCTATCTCCGCACAACTTTAACTACATTTCCAATTCATTCATTTCGTATAGCATTTACATTTCCCTTGCACTCCAATTTTCCCATCTTGGTGGCATTTGGCTAGAAAAAAATCTCCTCTTGTCTTATTCTTCGCAGTTTTTATTAGTCCAATGTATGCAGAGTTTACTACGTACTAGTTTTTTTAACCCTGTACTAACAGGGCCTGCAGAAGTCACGAATTACTTCACAGAGAATGAGCAAAGTGCTGAGTGCCTATGCACACTTATTACACTACATAACTTGCTCACGCAAACAATGGGCTATATGGTACATAGTACATACATATATACATGTAATAGTGCTTTTGTGCAAGTAGGGAAAAAAGTAAAAGTGAGCATCAGAGTGTCGTTTTATTTCCCACAGGGAAGTTAAAATGGACCAACAGGCTCGACTCGTATCACATCACAGAGGAAACGACAACAGCTGAGAGTTGAACTGATTCTTTATAAAAATTCTTCCAGTTTCAAAAGACCACAGGCCATGTTTTCTTTTTTCTCCTCAAAATGTCTGTATGGTGTAGTAAAAGAAAAAGTAAAAGTAAGAAAAGATCCACAGTATCCCAGCAGAGTATAATTTATAATGTTCTATCAACATGACGTATGTACATCGTAACGAGTCAGTACGTAGAACATAAATGTAGAAGGGTAGATAGATAGACAGATGAAAGATGGATAGTACCACACCTTCATGGTCGTCCTCCTTGTAGCAAGCAAAAGGAAAAGAGTAAATGATAAATATATATTGTGTAATGAACCCAACGGGCGATGAAGAAAGTAAAAAATGAAATGATTTTTATCTGGCTTGGGCAATAGTATGAAGGCGGTCTACTTTTACTTTTATAAAAAACTGACAAAGATGGGGAAAGACCCAAGACATCACATCGAATATTGTCTCCCGTAAAATCGTAATCGCGATACAAATATCGCACCCACACAGTGTACATTGGGAATGCTACAAATAAAGGAAAAGAGAGAAACAGCATGTCGTAATTTGAGCAGTGGAAATGAAAGTGGCATCCGCAATGTGAAATTTCTTGAAATTTTCTGCATCTATACATATTGTATTTACACCCTCCATTTTAGGATTTTATTTGAAAATGTTTGCTCCTTGGTTGCTTCTTCTTAAACCTAACCAACATTAAACATTACACAAGTGAGCATGTATTTTTTACTGTATTGCTTACATTTTCACTGCTGCTATGCTGCTGGTGCCGCTGTATGATCTCAAAACGTGAGCTATGTTTCTTTTCTTTCATCGTGTAAATATTTTTTTGTTATTCTATAAACCTTTAGCCAGCTGCATATTATATAAAGCCTGCGAGTTATTTCTTCCGTTCCTCCTCCTGTTTTAATTTAACTACATGCCGCATCCATAAAAGAAATGCATTCGGCAATTTTGTTAAATATTATTCCTAGTTTACTCCATTACAATGTACAGGGTAGATAGAAGAATATTATTTGCCTCAAAGAAGACGAAAGAGTACCACAGTTCCGTCCGCCGGAGACAAGCACAAGTTGTAATATAAAAAAACTCTCTCTCTCTCTCTCTCACACACACAAGAAAGGAAGCATACTACATGATCTTATAAAGTGCACAACGGACAACCTCTCCACTTAATTCAACTCACTACAAAACAAATATAAAGATGCTGACGGTGATGATGATGATGACGATCATGTTGATAACTACAACATGTTATTACAAGCCATGGAGCCACACACATCATGACTTGCGGTGGCCATGAGTTAAAATAAAATGGAAGTAGTTGGTATGTTTGTATGTGTGTATTTTTTGTCCGGCATTCTTTAACTTTTCACGCTTTTCACCAGCAAAAACTCCAATTGCGTATTTTTTACTTCCTCTTTTTAATATGTATATATATATATACATATACAAAAATATATATGCATAATATTATATTATTTTGTGATAGCATTACAGTCGTGGTGGCGTTTGACACACATAAAAATAATGTTTTAACTCTTTGCGGACAGACCACAAGACCACCACACACACAATGGCATTCCCTCTACAGTAAGCACAAACATATATAAAACAACACACAAAAGCGTCTTATTATATTCAACGGTGTATCTCGTGCTATTGTACTCAACGGAGCTAACGACGAGTAATTCCAAGTTACTGCAAGCTGAAATGCTTTTTCCTATTCTTTTGAGACATTCTGAGTGTGTATGTGCCTATGCATAAGTACTTTTACTTTTATTATTATCATTACACCACCACTACTAGTACTGCTTGGATTAATACAGATTTTCTCTACAGGTTATATTTCAATAAAGAATGAAAAAGGAGCCGCACATATATATATACGCTCTTATTATGTTATGTTTTGAAGATGAGTCGAGCTTGGTAAAGTAGTCTTTTCTCTCCTTCCTCGCCTTCACTCTTTTCTCTGCACTTGTTCTTCAGCTCTCATTTAAAATGAAACTAAGAAAATGCATTTCATCTTTATAAAAAAGTATATAAGNAAGATGAGGAGTCGAGCTTAGTAAAGTAGTCTTTTCTCTCCTTCCTCGCCTTCACTCTTTTCTCTACACTTGTTCTTCAGCTCTCATTTAAAATGAAACTAAGAAAATGCATTTCATCTTTATAAAAAAGTATATAAGAATGTATGTAAATTGTATTTTCTCTATATTTTCTTATGTCAAAAATAAGAATACAAGTCTTTTTGTATGTTTCACGGGACATGACGCCTCACTCACAGTCAAACGCAAAACACAGACATTCCATTTCTTGTTTTCCCCCTGTTTTATGCCTTCAAAAAAGTAAAAGAAAACTATATTATAACAACGTATATTGTACTGCTCACTAAGCAATATTTAAGTACACACACTGTGAGTTCCCCTCGATGCAGCAACAACCTTTCCCCATCAAGATGGTATTAACAGTGTATATAATCTTCCCACCTGGGTACAGATTACGTTTTGTTAACTTTTCCTGCTTTACCACTAAGAACCTCTGTGTGTAAGTACAAGAGGAATATATATAGGGAGAGAGTGTTCAGTAGCAAAGAAGAAACCAGACATTTTGAATGGTTACTCCATCATGGCAAACGTGATGATGATCGTGAGGCATGCTGGTAGTAGGAAAAGAGAGAAAGTAAACGGTAGGGAGTTAATAGGCGGGAGCAAAGATAATTTTCACAATGAATCTTATATAATACCCACTCATCATCATCTTTTAAATTAGTACTACAGTTCTCATGATGTTTAACGTGATGCTCATATATTTGTTTTTTACGCTATTTGCTATTTCTACCAGTATAACAAGCATATACCTACATACCTATATTATGAATAGTCAACTCATTATTGCTTACATCCGCTTATGGTCGTCATCACCATCATCATCATCCCTACAACTGCCGCCATCAAAAGTAGCGTCATTGTTCTTTCTGCAAGCAATATCTTGATGAAATCATCAAGTGCTTGGACCTCATGTTATATTACATACATACATATAATATATACTACTGCTTTTCTCCCTTGTATGCGGTTTTCGTGATACAACAAGTGCAACACATCTACCTATACACGGGAACAAGAGTCTTGTTACAAGACAGTATTTAAAGCATACACATGGCGGCAAATGAGTGGCTAGGCGAAATGAGTAAATAAAATAGCTTCCAGCAAAATGAGAGAGAGCTTGATATAGCAGCAGGTAGCAGTAGGTATATGAAAATAAATGAATGTCTTTGTGTGCAAGGAATGCGAAACGAATGAACAAGGTGATTTTCCAGTGAAGAGTCGCGGTAGAAATGAGAATGATAGTGGCTGTGTGATGATGATGATGGTCGGTAAGTGCGGTATGTGAGTGTGGCGGTTGTCCTTGTAGTCTTGGTATGATAGGTCATTCATGAAAGAGGATGTCGGAGTAGTGAAAGTTGAATGAAGCTTTCTCTCATGAAACAGAAAGCAATAGGGCTTGACACGGAAGAGGGGAAGTATAGATTAAAACCTTGTTAATAATAAAAGGGTTCTTGTAATAGAAAATGTGACTGGGAACAGTGGGAACACGCACACAATAAGTAATGCGATCCCTTAAAATGACTTTAGCTTTTTTTATGATAGTGTGATTTAGTGATAACGAAATTGGTGTCGTTCCACTTTTCTACCACATATATAAATTATATACGGCTGCTTTTCTGTCATGTGTATTGTGTAATGATTTCCTTAAATTCTCAAATACTTTCTTTTACAAAATAAAAACTGCTGTGGTTTTTAACAGATTCTGATATACATACTACTGCTTGTGGTAGTAGTAAAAAGTAGTGGCTGTATACATAATATATATAGTAGTTGTAAAACTATAATAATAAAAGTAATAATATGGCAGATATATAAAATTGCATTGGTAGTATTTGTGGTAAAAACGAATTACAAAATACAATAAAAGTTGTATATAGGAATTCATTCCTGGCAGTTTATTACAAAGCATAGTAGTAATACTAAGTTCACTATAATAATAAAACACACGTTATTTTATAGTTTTGCCTGTAGAGAGTTACGCGGCCAATTTTCGATGAAGGGAAAAATAAGTGAACTCGGACGGTATAATAATACGTTAAGATAAACTAATCTTGTCAGGATGGTGTGGTGTGAAGGCGACGGTGGTGGTGTAGCTGGTGCTTTGAACCATACAAAATGTCGTCTATAACTTTAACCATGTTCAATTCATAAACGACATACATCCATACAACTATAATATGTATTCCCACCACGTTGCGTTTTGCTTACTCAAGGGCCAAGGGTCTTTTCCACTATAATTTGCTTACAAGTTTTTAGTCAAGACCCAATGAAACCTTCACATTTGTATCTATCACCAGCCCAAAAAAAAACTACGACCACACTACTACTACTTCTACTATACTAGTTATTGCACACTTTCTATTTTATGTTTCATTGAAATTGTGCCAAATTGTGTATCGTTTCATGTTAGAATCCCGGGGATAAAAAACGCATCAAGAAAACTCATCCTGCTTTCTTTCCGTCCAAAGAAAGACGTAACGTGGCAGATGGAAAGTTGGAAAGTGCTTGTGACTGTACTGCTGTTACACTGTATATCTTATATGTGTACTTTTAAACTTTCCAAAAGAATCCAAACAAATAAATTTTCCTGTTCACATTTCCCAAAAATTTCGTATGCCATTTATTCCTTCTGTAAATTGGCCAAGACATACAAAATACTATACTTTTAGAGAAAACCCCAAAAGGTCTCGCAAAGTGTAATTTAAGGTTCAAATGAAGATGGAAAATGGTACATGAATGACGCTAGATGCCATTTGTGATTAGCAAATTATTATGATTGAATGAAATTCCCAAAATAACGTTGAAGTCAATGACTTGGATATTTTTCAAGCTGAAATTGGTGGTACGTTGAAATCAAGAAAATAATACGAGTATACCAATATACATAGGTATACTATGACATGGAATAGATGATGATATTGATACAAGCGAACAAATATACAATGTGTGAAATTTTTCCTTGTCAAACCCCGCTATGCCTGCATATATGCAGGAACACATTCACAAAACGGAAATTTTCTCCATGGTTGATGGAGTGTGAATGGGCACGGATGAGACTTGGAACTAGCAATTCACTTGAAAGAAAATGTGCACATGTGTAATGTATGCTTTTCCTTCCACTTTTTATGTTTTATCGTTTTGAAGTGGCGGAGCTGACCGTCTCTTTGTGCAATCAACTAGAAAAACTGTCATGTTTCCTCCTTTGATCAATTTAATCCATATTTATGGTAAATATTTTTTTTCTCGGTTTCATTGAAATTCTTGTGTGCGCAAAAACTACATTGCTACTTTTAAAATATAGTATAAACTGTTTTTTTATTCCTTAAACGATGCTACTATATGTATTTTTTATATTGAATGCATTTTTATCCTTGTATCTTTCATGAACATTTTATTTTGCAAGTGAGCTTCAAGTGTTTTGGACTTGAGACTTAAAACGCAGAAAACAGGTTTGGCTGGTCAAAGGACACAAGCTTCTCACGCGTTACTTTAAACACATTCTGTAATGTTTTCATGATGTTGTTGGTGGTTTTGAAAAGGTTCAAAGGGAAAAGCACGGCTGTGTAAACGAAAGACTACAACTGTGGAATGTGTCTGTCAACCACCATTACGTTTCCACTATACAAATAAGAAGGGAAAGGAGCGCGAGGCAAGACTTTGAGAGAGACGGAGAGAGCAAGAAAAAGTGAGTGAGAAGACTTAGAAATTCAAACTCAAACCTTTCTCGCAAAGCGCATCATCATCATCATTTTGTAATGGTGATATACTAACTATCTAACTGTATTGTGAACTTTATTATTATGTTTTTATGGATGTGTCCGCTGCCTTTCTCTCAGTTTTCTTCTTGCAAAATTTTCTTTCAAAGTAAGTAGTGTAGTAGTGTGTATGTGAGTGTGTATGCAGGAAACGATCGATTTGTTTTCCACTAGAATATGTTATAGGCCCCTTTATATCTTATCATTTATGTATATACTTGTGCCATGTAAACTTTCATTTCATCAGCATTGACATAGCCAATCCATTAGCTAACTATCTTGAGTTGAGCAAAAGAGAGAAAAAAACGAAGAAAGAAAGAAGGATGATGTAGACCTTGCGTTTTAAATGCAATGATGTATATGTACCTACACTACACAATTTTACTCTCACATCTTGTTTCAACATTCCGTGAAAATGTGTGGCCTTGCCTATTTTGTCTTGTTTCTTCTTATTCTGTATACACAGTATAATATACATTATGTCATTTGTTAGGCTACTTGGTGCATCATCACACTTAAAACAAAATGACGGAAATTAAACATTGCCGAGTTAGCTGGCTTCTTATAGAGCTTTGTTGAAGATAGATTTTGAATATATAAAGAAGTTGTGTAGATGTGGATGATGGTGGTCATGATCATCATCATGTCGACAGTACTGATTAAAAGCTTGTAGAAACACAGGGGAATTATGGCGGAAGTTGTGTGTTCGTTTGTGTGTTTAAAGTAAAAGTATAACGTGAGATGAAATTACTTGCGACTGGGAAAATGAGGAAATTGAATTATTGCTTGGATATAAGTTTTTAGCTGGGTTGTTTGTTAGTATAACTATGATGAGTATATGGAGTAGGTGGTAGCGGCATGTAATAAATGAGTAGAATAATAATAATAAACCTATTGTAAGATGTAATGTGGAACCGCTATAGTCATCAAACGTAGTAATTAAAATTATGTAGTAAAACAACTTTGTTTGGTGATGTAACAAGGATGTAACTCTTTTGTTTGTAGGTTATAATAACAATAACAAAACATGTTACCACCTCCACCTCAGGTGTGTTAACCGATCTGACTGAAAATTAATTGGTTTCAAGCCAAGCTGTGGTTAAAGTAATCAGTTAAAAAAACAAAATTTCAAAATTTGAATCGTTTTGAATTGAATTATCAAGGACACAACAGGAAAGGTAGACAGCCGGCAATCTCTTCTTAAATATAACCTAACGGTTCCAAAATAAAGACGCATGCAAACTGTATATAGACAAAAGACCCGTTTTCACCAGCTGCTTTTATCTCTCTTGTTCTCTCCGTCATTCCCTAAAACAATATTCAATTCAAATTAAAAGCAAACTTTAGTCGTCCCGCTTTTCTATCTCAAAATTTGCATAATAAGATGATGATTCGCACTGGCACCTTTTCAAGAAA
>JAITYZ010002016.1:0-11418 GCA_027744595.1 Paronellides praefectus
TCTCCGTTTCTCCTGGGCTGGGAAGAAGCGACTGCTTTCATGGAATTAGCGCTTACATCTAACTTATCTACACTTCTTGCTCTTTGTTTGTTCTTTGCAGATTTACTATTTCTGCTATTAATACTACTACTGGTGCTGGTACTACTACCAGTAGACTCCTTCTGTTGCGTTTTCTGTCGCTTTTCCACCTTTTTTCTTCTCCGTCTATTTTGTCTGTGATTTTGGCTGTTGTTGGTATTACTGCTACGTGACTGATTTTTATGACGATGGCGATTGTGCCGACGTCGATTTCGTCGAGAAGAGTCATTTGAAACGACAACTGCGTTGAAGCTATCATTGGAAGGAACTGTGGTGCTACTACTACTGCTGGGTTGAGAAATAGACGTCGAAGAAGAAGTATACACTTTCCCGTGGCGGTGACCACTCGGCTGGAGACTAGATTCTTGCTCATCCCAATATACTTGTGAAGATTTTCTATAACATTGAAAAAGACGAGAAAAGGCTATGAGTAATCTTATAGTAATTTTTACAGTGGAAAATTCAGGGTTTCTTATCGAGTAATGTGTGAGTGAAAGCAAACAAGGCGTAAGCGAATCTCACGGTTCAATTAAATCCCTCCACAGGATATTTTCTAAACCACTCGAATTCATTCTCGTGAATGCTTCACCTACTCATTCAATTGCACAGTATATTACCTTTTAGGAATGAAATTAGATTCTTCAATAATTCCACCGGATTCCCAGCACTTGAGTGCTCGTGTCAGTTCCACCGAGTTGACTTCCACACGCCCCCAATCTCGATGCGTAAGAATAGTGTGTGCCAAGCACGAAGGGATGAAGACATTTCTACATTTAAAAACGATAATATACCTATATACTTTCCACTTTCTCAAATATATCCCTAGCATAATATGTATATTATACAAATTATTCTACCCGTATGCCTTATAGAATTAAATTATTACTTACGTGACATTCATTAGTGTTTTCTTTAATTCGTCTCCAACTTTATATACATAATCCCACTCTTCCTTCTTTAAAGCTGGTGTGGGGACATTGTTCACAATCATTTGCGCTTCATCAAATAACCATTGAAATACAAAAAGGGATGCTGAAAAAAAGAAAGAAACAAGTTGTCTGTTATTTTCGTTGCTCACGTTCAAAAAATATATTAACAACGCTATATATAAAAGGATCCTCGTATTCAAGGTGTTGTATGGCCTACAAAAGTAGATATTATATACCTTTCAATGTTGGGTAAATTCTGTATCCGAAAAAACAAGACCATGGCTCGTCAGGATTCGAATCTTGACAGCTCTCTGGTAAACGAGCATTCCAAAGATTCATTCCCTTGCGCAAGGAAATTTCCGGTGGGCAGAGTATGACATCGTGGCAATTTACTTTCTCTGCGTATAAAGGTACTTTATCTATGAACCAGCCGGAATCAGTTATTCCTTTCACCCTGTTCCCGTCTACGGGTCCAAACTCCTGTGTCAATAAGGATTCCACGTGGTCCAAGTTAATCATGACACCTGTTCCACCTGCACTAAATTGAAAATAAAACATCAATTAAATTCAAGCCAACCAATCCATATTTAACGACTTTCTATTCGTTAAAATATCCTTCCAAGCAACTTATTTTTTTAATAAAAAATACCTTGATCCAGCTAGAATAACTGAAGAATCAGATTCAAGTCCTTCAACCTCAATTAGATTTTTGACAACTTCATCAATTATCAAGGCTCCCATAAAACTAAATGGATTTCCATTTTCATTTCCGCTGACACTTCCACTCCACGTATCACTTGAACAATATGGTATAAATCTACGTACAAGAAAAATTCAAAAAAAATTATATTCGACTTAAATATAACAATGAAACATCTCGAAACATATTATTGAAAAATAATAAAACTTACATATGATTCGCATTCCACCAGTAAGGATTCTCCTCCGAGTCTGAAGATAAAATTCCACCGACTGGAATAACAAAGAGATTTCTTTCACATATGCAATTATGTTTATGAATTAACGCTTATATTTAGCTCTAATGTTTCATTCTTTCCCTTGTTTTTAGTTTTATTATTATTATACTCACCGTCCTTTACACTTGGCCAACCAGTGGAGGTCATTAAGTGATTTAACCTGTGCCACCGATTCATGCAACTCCTTTGATCAAAACAATACCAGCCACCTTGAATAACAACAAAATAAAGAGTTCATAAAACGTTTATCATTTGCTTTTCTTATTTGTTTATCAGACTGTTGTATTTATCAATAAAATTCCCGTACCTTCAAGAAAAATAATCCATAGATTATCATCGTTTCCTCTAAAGCTAGACTTCCGGATGTAATACCTACAAAAACAAAAAAATAAAATTTACATTATCAAAAATAACGTCTATTTATACAGGAATTGATAAAATATGTACATGAACAACGTGTTGCCAACTTTTTTTTATGGAAATTCCCAAGAGATATAATATTATATGCATGTTTTATCAAATTAAGAAATGATAAACTGTCCATGTCATTTCATGCATTGCATTTTTTACATGTTATTCTTCCTCTCATTTGTAATCTGAATACTGCACTAAATACACATTTGTAATCTTTCATTGTCCTGATCTTATCAATGACCAGTCATGTGGCACTATAGTAGTAGTAGCAAGTCGCTGACCACAAGCATGGCAATTTAACTTTTTTAAATGCATAAAAATCGAAGAATCATCATCATTTCTTTCCCTCCACTACTTGAACAAAACTGTTGTTAACTGGTAACCACAATCATAATAACAATCACGTTCATCATGCTGTATTTTCCTTTAAAACAGCGGCGGTGCGGTAGTGGTGGTGAAGAGAAGTCTCATCTATAGTAATTTATCTTCAATAACAACACATCTCATAGCTTAGCGCAGATGTCTTGTTAGCCAATTCAATATTATAATCGATAAGTAGAATCTTTTTTTTCTTCTTTTCCTTTGAAAGGATGCCGCAAATCGTGAAATGCGATCAAATTCCCTTTAGTCAAACTCCTGCAGGAGCAAAAAGAGATGTGTAGTGGAGTGTGGAGCGATAGATGAGAGGAGGATGAAGAAAAAAAAGAACTTAGTCAAAAAGGGGTCTCACCACCACTACGGTACATACGATGATGATGACGATGATGGCCAACAGAGAGGAAAGAAGAAAAAATATTCTACATAGCATACTTTATTCATGCAACCAGTCACATAATATGTATGTATATATGTGATGATGATGATGCATACACACGAAAAAATATAATAATATGGAAAGATTAAGTTAAAGAGTGAAAAAAACTAAGTCTTTCATGCCACCTTTCCTGCATGAAAGGGTGCCGAAAACAGACACATACAAAACAACAATAATAATAATCTTACATAATCTTGATCTTCCTTTTTGGCAACAGGACTAACGTTTCAATAGAAAAGAGAAGCGACTTCAATGCTCATAATCTGCCACCACCACACGTTCTCTATCACTGTTGCCGCTGTAGTATATGTATACCTACTTAATATTTCTTTACGTATTATTATGCTCCTCCTAACCATTTTACACTTTTATATTTATAATGAATTATAGTATCATCAACATTGATATACTTGCGACACATCAAAATGGGTTTATTCTTATTATAATGCTAAAATGTCAAATGTAATGGCTGTGCCTCTGTGTGTGCCTTTTCCTCTTGTAAAACATGCCGCTGATGTGATAACAACGACGACGCACAAGCTGGAAAAGCCACAAAGAAACAGTAAAAAACAACCCCTGGAAAGACTGTGACTAAGATTGCGCAACAATTATACGGATTTTTGCTGCCTGCTTTTTACTGCGTTCAGTCGCAGAGACTCTCCTCTCTCTCGTTTGAAACATTTTTTTTTCTTTGGGGTTGAACATTTATTTTGTAAGAAAATACTGGTTGCTTGCTACTACTTTTGTGTATGTACTTTTCAATTATGTGTGTATTCAATCTTTTCTAAAAAAGAAGAAGAAGAAGGGGTTTTGAAACTTCCAGTCTTAACCAAAATGGTGCGCGGTGCGGCATGTTTTTCTTTGGCTCTTTTATTGAAACATTAAGGCATTAAGAATGAATAATAGATTTTTTTCTTCAAAACATGAATGATACAAATATACCTAAGATGTAATATGGCATGACTATAAAGTAAATTACTATAAATAGCTTCTGTGTATTCTGCATAGTAAAAAATGTTTGTCTTTTAATTTTTTTCCATATTTTTTGCTATGGCCGGAAAAACGATGCGTGACATTTTGACAATTCATAAAAGTGGCTGCATCAACTGGACAGTAATTTGTTTGTAATGATAGGTCGGTGTTTGTGTGAAAGAGCAAAAAACATTCTCACGCATGTAATTTGAATTTAAGTCATGCTAAGAATAGCATATAATCATCTCGGTCAATGTCGTCGTCAAAAAACTGTAAACTGCCAGCAAAACTGGCAAGCATCAAGCAACGATAATGATGGATTTATTTACTGAGATGACACATTGGATAAACCTTGGTTCTTGTGCCGATTTAAGAAGAAGAAAAAGTTGCAGTCCAAAACAAAAACATTGCACGCTACAATCCCTCCCCATTGTCAGAAGTAAAGTACTTAGCGTATATTGAGTATAGTGTTTTTATGAATTACTTCCGGTTTGTCCGGAGCCGCTCGACTACTTGATGCATTGATGTACACAGACAGTACATAATAAAGCGGCCGTTAAAAGAAACACCAAACCTCGTGCTCAGAGGAGTTTTTAAGGCNAAACACCAAACCTCGTGCTCAGAGGAGTTTTTAAGGCCATCATAATAAACACATTCCACGTAGCAAATGCTTCTGAACAAACACAAATAAAAAAGTTTTTTTCTCTCTTACATCCTTAAAGTAATGGACATATTGTACTTTTTTGTGTACTCATCCTTCTAGCCGGTGATCGTGTGAGTATATAGTGATGTGTGTATATATTTAAAAAAGCATGTAAGTAACAAAACTTTTGTTTACCCTGCTGGCGAGCCGTCGTTACAAGTGATGGATTTATTTGAGAAATTTTCTCTTACATCCTTAAAGTAATGGACATATTGTACTTTTTTGTGTACTCATCCTTCTGTGTAGCCGGTGATCGTGTGAGTATATAGTGGTGTGTGTATATATTTAAAAAAGCATGTAAGTAACAAAACTTTTGTTTACCCTGCTGGCGAGCCGTCGTTACAAGTGATGGATTTATTTGAGAAATGAACAAGTCCCAGTCCCTGTGTCGACTTGGCAAGCCGTCTGTTGTTAGTATTGATGCTACTTTTACTGCCACTGGAAGTGCCACCAGCACCACCACCAATGTTAGATCTGCTACTACTTTGTTCTAGCTGCTGCTGCTTTGAATGATGATGATAGTGGTGTTGGTTTTGTTCAGGAACTGTAGGTATTATTGAGCTCTCAATCAAGTCTGATGTAGATGATGATGAACCGTCACTTGTGCTACTGCCGTTCTCCTCCTGATAATAGTTTATATTCGGCTGGTGCGGTTCTCTTGAGGGTGTAATTTGAGGTTGTTCCTCATTATTATCACTGTTGTAGTTGTTGTTGTTGCTACTCGTCCCGATCCCATTTACATCAGTCTCGTTAGAAATCTCAGGAAGTTCGTATGAGTTGTGCTGCTGCTGCTTCTGCTGCGAATGATGATTATGATTACCATTATTATTTGTACCAATGCGGCCACTTTTATTGCTTGAGCTATCATCACTGTTTACGCTGTCTTCTGGCCACCAAATTCCCTAAAAACAAAACAAATTTTTTCATTTCGTTATTGTGAGGCAAGTCATGTCAACAACCAGCAAAAGCAAGCGTTTTTCTGTGTGATTTCATATGAATATCCAGTGTAATAATATGAAACAAAATACTACCAAACAAATATAATAATGCTCTCAAGCAAAACCTCATACATAAATGAGGATATAACATGATACATATTATTAAAAATATATATTTGTGATCAGGCTTCATATTCAATTCAAGCTGTTATTATTATAGAATTTTCTTACATTATTTGTTTCAGCATGGAATTTCGCAGCGGCTGGTCTGGATGAAGACGAGGAACAGGAGCGAGCTTCCAGAAATGACATAAACAAGCAAAAACTCATTAAGTACATCTTTGGGCCCATGATTACAGTTTATGTATGGATTCCGTTTTATCCTCCACCAATTGTATTTACTGGCTACTATTGTGTGCGATGTACACAAAACAAAAACGCCAGAACACTCTCGTGCCACACGCGTTATTACACAAACAGTAACGGCAAAGTTCTCTTGCTGGTGATGGTGGTGGTGTTACACTTATAGGCTAATGGGAGTTCACTTTCTTTTGATAATGGTTTCATGTGCGCCAATGAATAACTAATGTAATGGCGACTACTACTAATATTATGTATTTTTAACAACTGACGGGTATTGGTACAACAAGCTGTTGGGGAGTGCAGGCGTTCCAGTAGCATGCTTTCTTTTTTGTGAGCAAAATTTCTCCACGTATTATACATGTGTTATACATATAAACAGAAAAAATGCACACGCACAAAATTAAACTCTTTTTTTTTCTTTAGAAAACTGCTACTACTAGGAACTTTGCGAAAATAGAATGGTAATGATAAAATGAACAGAAAAACTAATTTACTATCCATACAGCAGCTAATGTGCTACGTGTTTGTAACATTTTTTCTTCTTTATCAATTTAACACGGTTTATTTTAATTTTCACAAGGCACTTTCACATAAGCTATATAAGCATTGTGTGTTTTCCTCCACTTTTACACACTTTTACTTAATATAACAAAATGATAAAGAAAATAAACGTCGACACTTTATAAAACAAAATTACACTTTCCGATCCCAATAAATAATAAATTTTTTGTGGGGAGAGAAATTATTAACGCCTTAGTTTTCACTTAAGTTGTGTTACACATAGGCTGAGAGAAACCAGTAGGTTTTTGGTATGATAAAAAGTGCGTATGGATAATAGAAAGGATGAGGATCATAATATCCTTACAATAAGTATTTACGACTATGACTTGTTGTATGTGCGTTAACTTCAGAAGCAGGAGCTCTACTGAACAAAGTAAAATGCTTGTCAGGCAAAGGCCTTCTTTTCTTTCACCTTTTATATTTACTTCAACTTAAGTAAGTTACATCAACAAGCATGTCCCAAACTCATGAAGTATACAATATGTATGTATCCATGTATGCATCTACCAAATAACAGCAGCAGCCAAAGATATAATACCTATATTACCTTTATACCTATACACAAACCATGTAGCTACATTATATATAAATACTTATATATGAACATTTTCAACCACTGCACTGTCGAACAATATAATTCTAAACAGAAAGAGAGAAGGACGACGTCACTGTAGTAGTAGTGGTTGTGATGGTGGTAGTTAATGGTAGCGGCTTTGGTTCATGTTGATAGTTTTGGTAATAATATCGGCATGTCCATGTTTCTTCAACTTTTTTTCTTCACTTCTCTCTCGTGCTTGCCCGAACTCTAAAGGTAACACACAGTGAGTACCAAAAAAAGCAAGTAACATTTTTATCTTGTAAAGTTCATTTGATCATAGTTCATTGAATGCAAGAAAGACAAAAAAGTCTTGGAAATCAGGGCTCTCTGATCAGAAAAGAGGTAGGAAATATTTTTGAGGTTTGAATTATGACTCATTAAAAAGCATTCCTACAACACTTGTAAAAATGTTTTGATGAAAAAAATGAGACAAAGTTTCAAGAAAAAAATGGAGCAGGTATAAAGACGGTGATTTCCTTAGTATTTTTGGTATGATATGACTTATCTTGACGTATTGACAAATGGCAAAATCTCTACATTCAAGGTGTAAACTGTTAAAGAGAGATAGTTTCATTGGAAAAAAATATTCATTTGATCATAGTTCATTGAATGCAAGAAAGACAAAAACGTCTTGGAAATCAGGGCTCTCTGATCAGAAAAGAGGTAGGAAATATTTTTGAGGTTTGAATTATGACTCATTAAAAAGCATTCCTACAACACTTGTAAATGTTTCGATGAAAAAAAATGAGACAAAGTTTCAAGAAAAAAATGGAGCAGGTATAGAGTCGGTGATTTCCTTAGTATTTTTGGTATGATATGACTTATCTTGACGTATTGACAAATGGCAAAATCTCTATATTCAAGGTGTAAACTGTTAAAGAGAGATAGTTTCGTTGGAAAAAAAATGTTATGGGTGGAGAAAAAGCTGTTCACTGTTCAAAAATATATAGCAAAACTGACGTGTCTGGCATATGGCATATGTCATTCAATACAAAATATAAAATTCATCAGTACGATCATTTTTTTCATTAGTTTCTGAAATGGGTAGTAAAAGAGCAAATAACAGAGTTATTGACCATTTCGTTCCACTAAAGAATGTACCACCTGCCACATATATATATTTTAATGCTGATCATATCTCTGTGTTGCAAAAAAAAACATCATAGGGTGTGATTTATGAGGACATTGAATCATTTATGGGATGTTAAGTGGAATGCGATGATATATTGATTGTATCAGAAATGAATTTTGATTTATTACAATGTTTGGTTTTGAACTGGAGGCGCCTCCACTTGACGTAAAGAAAATTCCGACAAGAAGAAGAAAAAAATACACAGAGATGAATTATATATCTTGTCTGGTTCCAGTTTAAATTGAACCAATGTATGATGATGATGTTGATGCTGATAATGCACACAACCAGCACCACCATCATCATTATTATCATATTGTTGTATCTGTAAGCACATACTTAACTCGCTAATGGTAAGAAAATCACGACATTGAGCCGCGTTGAAAAAAATTGCAAATAATATCTAACTTTAAATATTTAAGCTCGTTTTTTTGTACATTTAAAAAAAATGATCTGTGTGTGGATACGGAAAAACGGATACTGTTGCAGGCTAAGGAATAAATTGTTGAAAACGAATTTTTGCTAAAAGCAAAAAGAGAAAATAATATCATGCTACTAGTATACTGCTATGAATAACAACAAAAGTACTTTTTTGTGTATCTAAAAAACACGTACAGTAACAACTATCGACAGCGAAAATCTCAACTCTCTCATGTCGGGTAACAAAGATCTTGGAGAGCTGTGAGCACAGAAGAGTATATAGTCTGCAGTGTTCCTTCTCTTTCCTCCTTTGGTAACTTCTGTGTGTAACTCTGTTCTGTGTTGTTTATTGTTCCGTATCACTTTTTGTCGATATACATGCATAGCTGGTTTGGTAGTTAGTTATTCTAATGTTACTACTACAACAACTACCGGCTTGAGTTGAGAAAACTGAAAAAAAATCTTATTACAAATGTCGGCAAAGTTCAAAGAGAGTTTGTCTGTTTACATAATAGTAGCTCATGGGCGCATTCAACCGCAAGTGTCCGACTTGTTCAGGAGGAGTCTCTCTCTTTCCTTATGTGAATATATGAGTGTTGTGTAACTCAACTTCTTGCTGTGATCTGTAACAACATGCAAGCTATGAATTTACTGAGGAGAGAGGGTTCTTTATCGTTTAAAAAAGTATTGTATACCAAAACCAAATATACCTACATACATACATATTATTATTATTATACATCCATTCACATTAAAATGTAGATTCCTTTTGTATCATCATCATTGCAACCGAAACAAACTCAAAGGGAATGAGTATCACAACAAAATCTTTTTTGTTATTGGCTAAGAATTAATTTTTGGATGAATACGTGAAGTAATTTATAAATTGACATTTTGTAAAAATCAAACACTTAAAATAGTAGTAAGAGGGCAGGGAATTTGGATATCATGTTGTATGTAGAAATTTGATAATAATGATAGTCAGCTATTTGGCTTGAATAGCAATTCGCAAATCTTCCTATTATGGAGCGACTTGCTTCCAACAATAATCAAAACAAACCAATAAAAGTATCCTATATACTTAACTAAGTATATAGGTAGAAAGGTATGTATATAGTATATATATATATCGGTATATTATCCGATTGAATGTTAAATTGTAGCAGAAGGTTGAAATGCATTTAACTACATGGGTGGCACAGCATACCAAAAGAAAAAACAAACAATAATAATATCTTAGTAATTTTCTCCTCAGAAAGCATGCCTTTAAGAAGAGTCATCATCATGGCACATGTGTGGATATGTAATAATAATGTATCCTGTTTTTCCAAACTATGTAATTAACAAATTCCAATATTTACATTTCGCATGGATGAAAATTACAGGACGGGGAAATAACATGTAAAATAACAACCAAACTATGTAATTAACAAATTCCAATATTTACATTTCGCATGGATGAAAATTACAGGACGGGGAAATAACATGTAAAAAAACAAGGGTTGGCTGCACCCTTGTTTTATATACTCTGTAAAAGAAAATATATATATATATGGCAGCAATAAGGGAATAAAAAATCTCAACAGGTAGGTTACAGTAGACAGAGGAGGACGGGTACTCGTGTGAGACGAGATGAAATTTTTTTATCATGTACAAAAAATGATTAATAAGATGTGCATTTTTGTATAGTAATATGTGGATCAGTTGATCAGTAGGGGATGCAATGACACGTCTACACTTTCTAAGAATTCTATTTTATTTTTTTTTAAATTTGTTACTTCAAAGTATCCAGTTGGAGCTGCCCAAAATATGTATAAATATAGTTTCATTTGATAATCAGAAAATTGTAGCTGAAAAACGAATTATTATTATTACTGTTTTTTAAAAGAAAATGTACAGATCAATGAGTGATCGGATCTGAGAGAACAATGTAACATACAAACACACACAACACAAAGTCAGTTCAAACATAAACATGGTAGTAAACTCGGATTGTAATTGGTTTTGAATATAATCAAGTAATAAGCAAGCACGCAGCACGCTGCTGGTCTCTCTGTACTTTGTACTGCTTATACAGATGGATGGATGGATAATGTGCATTCTTCTTCTTCTTCTGCATCTCCACAAAATATTACTATGCATCTTGATTCAGATCAGACATGTTGTTGTGGTGGATGTATATTTCATGAAACGGTGGCCTGTAGTTAACGAGGTGCCGCTTTTTCGGAAGACGATGGGCGTGTAAAAAAGAGGAATCGATAATTACATGTTGGGAGAAAAGATGAGTAGCAGAAATTACCATTAAAATTGCTGTCTTGTTAGCGAGATTGTTTAATATGGGTAAAAAGAAAACAAAATGTATAAAATTTCTGAACAGAGATAATATACAAAAGCATGGCAAAAATTGAAAAATACTAAAAATGTAAGTTATATCGTTGTATATTATGCTCATCGCTTCCCATTATCTTGTCTTGTTTATGGAATCCATACGAGTGAATGTGAGGAATGTCAACGAGATA
>JAITYZ010002017.1:0-13478 GCA_027744595.1 Paronellides praefectus
ACACGCTTGATACACTTTTCATCAAACATTAATACTAGTTCCTTATTTAAAATCAACCAACACGGAATGGGTCAGTGTTGTAAAGACAGCAATTGTAGATAAACGGTGTAAATCCTTTTCATGCATTACCTACATACATGGTTGATCTGAAACCCCTACATATTTGCAGTTGCGGCGTGGGATGTACCCAAAATCATAGTTTCAAAAACTTGACTTAATGAGTAATGACATAGTTAAAATAATTGTAATTGCGTAAAATCTGTTAATTATCAAACATTAAATGTAGCATATTACATACATATTTCAAAATTCCAAACAATAAAAATATTTATTGCTACTTGGATGAATATGTTTTCCTTGAGCAATTTTGCTTCCCACACAACTCTGTTGTCTCATTTCTACATTTTTCCTCTTTTTCTGGCTTTTTTCACTCTTTGATTTGATTTATTCATTGTACTCTAAATGCGATCAAGTTCCTAGCATTTACCTTAGCTCTATATACATAGCTCCATGTTTCTTCGCACTCTCCAGTTTCACTCTCTCTCTCTCTCTTACACACAGATTGACTTGATTTGAGGGACAATTGAGAGCAAATTGGTTCCGTAATGAATGAGATGCTTTCTCGTCGCATCATCATCATCATCAAGCGTTACCCTGCCATCATCACCACTACTACTACCAGTATCCATCCATCTATCCATCATATCCCCACTCGAGCAATAATAATAATAATAAAATCATCACGTATTTCCTCCCCCTTCTCTCTCCCAATTTTATTTCCCAACTTACTGCAAAGAGCACACTTGACAAAACCAACAACAACCATTCATACAATTGAAATGGTATGCTACATAATAATACTGCACTGCAGTGCGCATCACACACTACATACTATGCTCCGTTTTCACTTGATCATATTCAATTCTTTCAAAACCAGCGAGAAAGATATCTCTCTTTTACCAAACCAAACCAAATCATCGAAATGATAGATGACAAGTGACAAGGAGCACTTTACTTTTTCACCGGAGAACACTGCATTGCAATAGAGTACATGGAAACAATAAAAGTAGTAAAATAATAACATAGTACACACCAACATATGTCATCCTGCATACTTACCAGTTGCCACTCCTTTCAATATACAACATAAACATGTGTAATAATAGTAATAATAGAAGCATTTCCCTTATCCCCCCTTTTCCTCACTAATAAGCAATTGTCAATTTGTCATATTAGAACAAGGATTTCAAATATTAAAGCACCCTACACTACCACCACCACCACCCACGCATGCGACAATAAATCCTCAATACAACTTAACTGACTAATTGCAATGTGTCATATTATAGAGGAGTTTTATTAAAGCTCAATTTTTTTGTCGTTTAATTTAATATAGACATTTTCCCTCTCATTATCTTGTTTCCCTGGACATAATCATGCGCCAATATTTTAACGTTTTAGTTTTCCTTGTCGGTTAAATTGAATAAAAGTGATGATGAACAGTCAATTCAAAACGGCAACTTTTGCAGATTTGATAACATTAAAAAAAAAGGCCGTCTCGCTTTTATTCAAGTAGCAAAACAAAAAGTGAAAATGTTATATGGATAAGAAAACGTGCATATCGGTTAATATCTTGTATCTTGTGTAAAAGTTGTTGCACTATATAGAAAGGGTACAAAAATCAGCCACTTATTAAAGCAGCAAGAGTGGAAAATAATGTAATCAATTTTCTCTCTGCCTCTACCTCCTTTCATCATCAACAGCTCCTTTTTACATTTCCGTCAGCTTTTTATGCCATTTTTGTTAACATTTTGTAGGCCCTTTTCGCAAAATAACACACACACACATAAAATAGGAAAATGGGAGAGGTTGATGCGATGATGAACAAGAAGACGAGTAGACGAGAAGTCGCTTTTCAAATTAGGACCACCATTACAACTACTTTCATTGCACTACTACTACATATATTATTACAGGTTCCTATCTTATGTCTGTACAATGAGTTTCTTTTGAAATTGATGATTTCTAAAAGGCTTTTTCAAGTCGACCATTTCATTTTATGATTAAGCACGATATTATATAAAAGCTTACAATATATATCTACATTTACTGTAACATTTCCCATATTTTTGCTGGGTTGTGTGCAAGATTATTAATCTCTCATCATCAACTCTTCTTCTCTTTTCTTGAGAGAGTTTCCCGACAACTCTGTAGGAATTAAAAGTGAACAACAACTTATTTGCCAACCTTGTACTTTCCCAGGCATGTTAGAGTCTTTCTGCGCTTTATAGCTGCTTTGTCGTCGTGAGAAATAAAAGTGAATGGGGTGATCCTTGAATCAGAGCTCATAAACATTTTCTTTTTTGGATGGAAAATCCATGGAGGAGATTAACTATCAGATTGTGTAAAAGTGAAAAGCAGGTTCATTAAGGCTGCTTTATTGCTCTTTTTCATCCAAAATATTCCAAGTACCACCACCATCATCATCATCGGTAGTCATAATAATCATCTTGTTCACAACTTTTGCACAACCAGCACAGTAGCAGCAAGGAGCAGTGTGATAAAAAAATATGTAATGCTCGTTCCAACTTTACAGAATTATTTTTTATGACAATAATGATGATATGAATGTGAAAAAAAATTATATTTTTGTGCTCTTCACTTTTGTTGGTGCTGGTGTTATTCTGGAGATTTAATGAGCACACGGGCACATGAAGATATCAAGTTACTTTAAAAAAAAAAGATGGGCAAGATTAGACCATGCTTCTCTCAGCTTATAAACATGTATCTCTATCGTATATAAAAATGTAAATTGAGTTGTTGAGTATATAGCCAGTGCAAGGAAAAAAGGGAAGAAACCGGGACCGCTTGCATATTATGTAGAGTAGTTGCAGTATTTCATTCAGCTCAACAATGCAGTGAATCGGGGCTAGCCCCAAACGGGCTATTAGAGGCGAGGAAATGTCAGTCAAATGTCAGACCGTCCAAAAACGAGACGTCCAAAAACGAGTGGTATATGCATTTATTATACCCAAACGTTTTGTTTGATGAACAATGCAATATTGTCATAATATATTATTATACGCAATGCTTACATAATACATACATATTTATATGAGCGCTCTTAAAACGTATCTATTTTGTTTGCTTACCGTCTTCTTCACATCACATCATCAGGGGCCTTGACTGCTCTCCCGCTACCAAAAAAATGATGATAATCCTGTGCTTGTGCTGCTGCTGGTCTGATGTAATGCGAACCGATTATACCTCAAATTGCCTTTTTCCCTTTTATTCTCCTCCGAGAGAGCAAACAATGGAAAGCGTGCAATTTATTATGTATTGTGCTGCTGCTGTTGTTGTGGACAATGATTCCCTCTTTCACTCACTTTCAGGCAAAAAAAGGGGCAAACAATGCCAATTGATATACAAATACGCACACAAAAAATATATAACTTGGTTGGTTGTTGGTATTTTGGGAAAAGGATAATAATAAAAGAGACTCGTTTAAGCCCAACTATTACGTAACGAAGACACGCTGGAAATGCTAATGGGCTCATTTCATACACAGATTTTTTTCTTAATACCTTCTTTAAAGGTTATTTTTGGGTAAAGACTGTGACAACTGCCACGATAATGGGTGCGGTTTACAGCTCTATAATAATAAAAATAATAATGTGCTCCATAATAATTTATTGTTGTTGATATTATTAGTATAATGTATGCATGCATAGCTCTATGATGATATCAAATGTTTGCCTTGTGCTTTTTGGGATGTGTGTGTGTTAGAAACGTGTGCGGTTTCAGTTTAGGACATATTTTTTACGAATTTTTCAAGCTAAAATGGTAATGGTATGATGTTCCCTTGGTTGGGTAATTTTTCTCTGAGGTATCCGCCAGAATTTCCCGAGGCTCATATCAGAGAGAGAGGAGTAGCTCAATTTATAGACTGACAATGAATGAATGGGTTGACATTTTGTGCCAAGTTGTGGTTGTCATTGTAAATTTATTCCAGAAATTTTTCTATTGTGTGCGAGGCCATAATAAATGATGCTAATAATCAAGGTTGTTATGGCCACTGGCTGATGGAGAATGGCCTATGTCCGAAAATGGTTTAATCCACCATTGTTGGAGTGGCTTTAATGGCCGAAGTGGCAGAAAATGTCCAAAAATAAAAACTGCATAGGTTAAAGTGATATCATTAAGTAAAAGGGGCAACATGAAAACATCTTTATAGAAGCTCCGATTCGCATGGGGATTTAGATTTTTGTTTTATTAACAAATTAGTACAGAACTATGTAGCATGTATGCATCATTGAGTGAATGGGGCATATTAAACTATTTTCTTCCATTTATGGACAATAAATCCATTTCGGCCAATTAATGCCATTTATTCCATCTGCCGTCTAAAATAGGGGATGGACGTGGAAGTTTAACATCCTTGCTAATAATGTTCCAAAGCGTTTTATTCATATAAACGAATGGCTAAAAGAGGATGGCAATGAGTCAGTTTGTGGCATTTGCGGTTATTTTCTCCATTAGTGGTTGCAATTAGCACACAAAGTGGCCTTATCATCAATATAAAAAAAATTACGTGCTTTTCCTCTTCTAATGTTTAAAACTGTGCATTTATGTCATACAAATATATTTATTTTTTATTTAGTTCGTTTCGGTATTTTAAGAAAAACCAGAGTAAGAGGAAAAGCCAAATAAAAAATAATTTATTGAGCAGTTTTATTAACAAACCATGGCTTGTGTTAATTAGAAGGTCGCAAAAGATGAAGGATTTAAGTTGGTTGGTATATGTATATGTGATTTCCGGCTAGTTCCAGTTACACTTTAATTTAATGACATTAATTTCTAATTTTTTTATATTTATTGTAGATTAAACAAGAAAAAACGGAAACCCCCCTTTTCCTGTTGTGTTCTGTAATACATGGTAATTTGCATGGGAAATGATACATATTTAATTCCACGGATATTTAAAAAATGAATGGATTTTAAAAACAACATGAAATCAGTGTAACTTTCGCTTTTCTACCCGTCTGTCTGTCTGTTTTATGTAGATAGGTATACGTGTCTAAACATACAGACTTGAGTCTCATTCTCGTTTATCTTTTGGTAAAGGGAAGCTTCCTCCCATAATATTGAATTTGTAATAATTTTGTATGGATAAAGATGTAATGTATTATTTCCAGAATATTCTCTAACATGAAATGAAACCCACAGAGGAAACCTGGTACACTTAAATCCGGATGGATTTTTCTAAGCTTTAAGCCATTTTGCCATGGTATCTTAAACTTTGTGCTAAATATTCATCTAAAAAACACATGCATATTGTGGTTATATAGATTATATTGTTGTACACCTCATTGAGAGTAATTACAACACAAAAACTTAACACCTTTTAGCAGACAGTTTACTATTAAATTGTAATAAAACATACAATTATAATTTTTTTTTGTAGCCAAATTTTGTATTATGACAATTATGAGCAAAAGATGTACATGCTACCTAATAAGAATCCATTTGATATTGTATGAACACATGTCTTTGCTTTATTTCCCTGTTTTTCATGTTCCAAGAAATAAATTAATAGCTAGTTTCAGTTCTATAGGCACATTATTTTGGACAAGAATCAAAAACTTCTAGTTTCATTACGTCCATTTATCTAGCGGCTGAGATTAGACACGTGGAAGTATTTTATAATAAAAATTGTATTTAAAGCTTCTAGACTCCAGTTGTGCCTTGGATTTATAATAGTTCGTCTGTGTTATGGCCATGATTGGCCAACGAAGATGGAAATTAAAGATGATTATACACATTTTCAGTTTCATTTTATTTAATTGATTTGCGCACATACAACAACAAAAATGCAAAGTTGAATATATAATGAGTAATAAAGCTGAGAGTAGATACATATACCCATGTGCTTTTACAAATCATAGGACAAAATAGTACACAACTGGTTTATTTTTTATCTCCATTTTCTTGTGACAACAAAGCTTCTTTCAGCCATGCCTCAACTCCATGTCATGAGGAGCTTTTTTGTAGATCTCCATTTTCATTTGTTACATTTTTTATTATAAAAATATACTTTTTGTTAGCTAATAGCTATAGTAACTATGTATGTGAAATTGGATGATATCAACAAGCCTATTATTGAATCCGACTGCTATAGCGATCACCTTCATCATCGTCTTATTACTATTACCATTTGACAGATATTTTTATTTACTTACTGTTTTCTTTCAATTTAAAACGATTATACCCACCATCACATTATAGCATTAATCGTAATAATAGGAGGCCTGTTATTTAATATAATAAAATATAATTTCTCAAAGTTCAAAAACATATAGGTAGGTAGGTATATAGCATTAAGATTACCACGTAAAGTTACTGGGTCTGATATTCGGCGTAAGATGAACCTTTTTGCTACGCACTGCAAAAACCAACAAACTAAGCTATTATTTATGCGACTGGTGTGACTTTATGTCGAAATTATGAGATTGCTATTGTGTGTCTGCCCATCCGTCAATCTGTTTATACGTATTACAATACAGATTTTCTATTAGAATTTTTCCCCCATTGTTTTCAGTTTTCACCAGGTACATGCTACCAGGGTTTCTCAAAGTCCTAAAATAATTTTTACATTCGCTCACTATGCCCCATTTGTAGGTTACATGGTTACATGGAGGTGACAAATCTAGCCTTTGGGGTTTTCACGGTATATTGACGTGATAATCACGAATGTGACACCAGATATCCTCTATTTTGATTACCCATATATAACTAACCCCCAGTATTTAAAAGAAACAGCGAAAACTTTTTCCAAAAGTTATAACGTCTGGTTCTCCACTTGAACGGTTACAAGCCTCGCTTTATACACGCCTCAAATAATATACTATACCATACGTATGGTATATTATATGCATACCTGTAATCTTATCTATTCGGTTGTTGTTTCGTATTACAAGTAAAGGCGTAGCACCCCTCTCATATGACCATCGTCACATAAATCCAGTCAAGAATCTAGAATCGGTCATTTTTTTTACAATCAAACCTGCAATTACCTGAACCTGCTTACTTGTTTTCATTTTACATTTTGCATTGAGACATTGTTGACTTTTGCAGCGCTGCGAGTGAATGAAGCAAGTTATAACAGGCAGCAGTGTATTTCATTCTGAGACAAAATCAAATGTAAAATAAAATGCCTTTTTTACTATGAAGAGTAATAAAATGAATCCACAGTAAGATTAGCTTATTTAACTCGAGCTATCTCAATTCTAGTTGCTAAAATGATTCAATTGGGTAGCAACATTAATCGGTCGTAACATTGCCATTTGCCATCTTCGAAAACAAATACCTACACCGTGTAGGCTACACGGAAACGACGAAACACTGACTTTCGGGACTTGTTACACTTTGGGGGTTACTAGGTTTGTCAATAAAGAGAAGACAGAGCTTCAGTGTGAACTGCTCTCAACGATGAACAAGTACTTTGTGAAAATGAAGGCTTCAAAACACAAGTGATTATAACATTCTTGCAAATGTAAAAACATTAATAACATTTTAAAAAAATGAAGGGACATTTCAAGTTCATTGTGTGCGTGACAATATTCTTCGAAGTATTAGACCTTACCTTTTCGCAGGAGGAACGAAAAATAGATTTTAAATATGACCGCGTCGTTACAGATCTCACTGACATTCGTCTAGGAACGNACTGACATTCGTCTAGGAACGTTTGTCGACTATAGTTACAATCAGACGTCAGAGTTCCCTGGACAAATTGTCAGTTCTCCAGGGTGTCCAAAGTAAGTTGCTATGCAATTTTAAAATAAACAAAGTTTTTAAAAAATAGTTGAAATGAAAGGCTAATTATTATTATTTTTTGCGTATAGGGCACACGAAGGTCGTCAATGGCTCTACCTTGGTAGCCCCATAAAATGTTACCTTGAAGGCTTCCGGGGTCCATGTCCGAATGGGCAGCGCATTTTCTCAGCTCCCAACTCAAAATACGGCGTGTGCAACTGTGACTGTTTCACAGAGGAAATAAAAAACCCACATTCTATTTCTTACTACAGTCACGTTCAAAGTAATACTCACCAAAATCAGCTACTCCTTCCAAACAGACGGCGAGTCCGTTCTCACTACAGTGCTGCTGGTAGTAATAGTTACCAAGACTATCGTAATCGAGTCGCAGTAATTAAAAGTGCAGGGATCTTAACAAAGTTGGATGACATAGGAAGAAGGCGGTGCAACAACAGTAAATCCCCTCCAACAACATCAGAAACATTACGATCATCAGAAGATGACGCATTTGAAATCACCAGTTATCTGTTGCCAGCAGTGAAAAAAACTGACCCCACTACCCGTTACAGCTTTTGTTATTCGGACTGGTACAGAAGACAAGTTGTGTACGACAGCATACGCCAAGAGTGCGTTCCATTCCTCACACAAGGGACATGTCCAAAGGGGGAATGGCTTGTGAGAAATCTGTCGATGATAAATGGGGTGGAATGCGAAAAGCGAAAATGCCCAGAGTCTGAGGCAACAGAAAACGAGAAAGGGATTTATGGAGGAAGCTATTCATATTTTGACTACAGGAGGCAGATGTGCTATACGGTAATGCATGATGCTGCATATAATGCGCACAATTTCCCAACAACAAAAATAAGCGATTTTTAAATAATTATTTTAATTTCGTTTTTTGAAATAGGAAGTTTTTGGTAATTTACGGGAATCGTATTTCGCCACTTCTGGGAATATCATTTCAGGGACCAATTCGAAATTTTGCCGGGATGCTGGGATGAGATATAGTCAAATATTGAAAACGTGTGTGAAAGATGTTTCCAAACTATACAAGTACAAAGTTATAGGCTAAATGTTTACTACAATAAATTATATAATTAATAAATATGACTTAATTTTTAAGAGAAAAAGACAAAGAATAAAGTACCACCGCATTTAATTTCAGAAGATACATATAAATATCGAATGTGTTTGTTAACTGTGCATGCATACCAATGTCATTATTATTATCATCATGATCAAATATATCATCCATCCATCGTCATGCAAGTAAAAAGTATAATGGAGAAAAAAGGATCGTTTTGAGCGGATGCTACTTGTGGACGAGTGTGAGTAGGTGTTTCATGGAAGGTTGCTGTTGAGATGACAAATATGAGAAAATGAAGATATGCCAACGAAGAGAAGAGCCACATATTAATTATTATTTATTGGAGAGGAGAACACAATAATGAAGCTGATGAACAAGAAGAAAATCTAATAATGCTTGTGTACGTTATTATTGCTGCCATCATCACTACCATGAAATGGATTTGATGATGATGACGATGATGATGACAATGTGGTGGTGACGAGTTGATGAATGGCACAAAACAAGTTGGATTGGATGAAAAGGTGGGTAAAATGAAAACAGCAGTTTTATCCCTTTCATCTTGCAATTATTGCGTAAAATAGGTACACACATAGGAACAGAGCACGAGCACATAATAATAATATTGAATTAAGCCCTGAATTGCTCTTTGTTGCTGCGGGTGTATATGTATTGTACTTGCTGGAATAATGAATAGGTCACAGAGGTTCAATCAAAGTGGAGCGCGTGTAGTAAGTAAAGCTTCAATAAGGCCAACACAGTGGCTCGACTTAATTTAATTAGAGAAGAGGATGGAAAAGCAACATTATTGCTTTATTTTTGAGAGGGAAGATCATAATATTTTTAGTATTAAATAAGTAAAGCATGTGCTTTATTATATTTTCTAATTAACTGTAGAGTTAGCGTGGTGGTGAGAGAGCATCTTTCCCTTAATAATAATGCACGTGTAAAAATGACAAACGCTGCGATATATTTTCGATGCTACGAAAACGAGTAGATGATGGCTGAATATTAGCAACTGAAAACTGAATAGCATTTTTCCAAATATGAAAATAGGGATTCTTATCACGGATTAGTTTTTGCGATATTTTTTATTTATACAACATAGCGAGTTATTACTTTGTGAAAACAAACGTGCCTAAAATAATGATTTGCAGTAGTAATAACAGTTTAATTTAGGAATATACTATAGTTTATGTCGATTATCTGTTAACGCGGAAGGAGCAAAAGTAGCTTTAATTACTCCCTCAGCATGGGACTGAGAATGAGTAAATTTCATGGAATACGCAGCAGGTAATTGCTCTCTGTTCATATGCCTTAATTAAACACCATGTCTTTTGTCCTATAATTATTAGCATAGTTTTTTCTATGTACGTTTTTCATTTTGTTTTATAAATAATTTTTATATACTTCAATTTCTGTGCTTTATTTAACCCGCTAGGGTGATGAACCCCGTCACAATGTACAAACTTTCATATATGAATTTGTGTAGAGATAAACACAATGCTTTTCTCATGCTTTTTGTTATTTTTGATTTTTTACTGGATTTGTGGATCGAAACGGGAAAAGTCAAGGACTCTTGAGTAAAACAAATAGGGAAAGAAACGTGAAATTGATCTCCTCATTTCAGAGAATTGCGATCCACTCAAGTATCATAATATATATAGTAGGTAGGTTTGTTTTATCCTTCCATATAAAAATGTCCAAATATAATACGTATGTACACTCCTTATCTTTGATATAGATCTTCAATCTTTCTCCTTTTAATGAGCTACTCTCCTCATCTTTGAGCAAAGTACACTCATATTTATCAAAATGACAAAATTGACAAATGACTGAGATGACATCTCATTTTGAAAGATACACACAGTCAAATTGGATAAGGGATGTATTTAGGCATATATATATTGTATTTGTAATTAGAAGGCTCATCATGATGATGTTGATCTAATAATGTACAGCAGAATGAATAAAATGTGCGTGGGCTCATGTAATGCTGGTATGTATTTATGGCATCTCATCATCTCATCTGGTTATATTGTACGGATCGGATTTAGGATCAAAAGCATATCTTGGTTGACGTATCGTTTTTTTATAAACGTACCCTTTTATTTTGTATGACAAAATATTTTGTTCTGCTGCTGCTGCTACAGTATAACATTTTTATGTTATTAATATTTTCCTCTTTGATCCCTTAATAAACCAACTCACAGTTTACAATCAACCAGCGTGAGTGAAGGAAAGAAAGGCACTATAGCCAAAAAGAAGTGAGGCTGTCATTTGATTAAACGGGGAGATATCAACTCTTTCTACTTAACCAGAGGAGATGAGAGGGAAAGAGAATTTGTACAGCAAAGAGCATTATACTTTATCTTCCTCCTTTTATGAATGTATGTGGATTATGTGGATGTGTGATGTACGTACTCAACTTCCTTAGCTACTTTTATTAAATTATCCCGCATGATGATGCTATATACTCTAAAAAAGGACAAAAAATAGGAATGAATGCTTTATCATGGAATATTAAATTATGTTGTGTGTGTGTGTGTGTGCGAGTGCGGATCTGAGAGAGATTCAAATTTGTGATGATGTGGTTCGGATCCCTTGTGTTCTCAAAGGTATGGGTGCAATAACAAGTTATTTTTGCTCTCTCTAGGGAACTAGCTTACACTTATGATGTTGTTATAATGTGTACCCATCATCATCATCATCATCATCATGTCATCATAACGTACGCCAAAGGTGGTAGTAGTAGTAAATTTAGTGAATAGAAGAAATTAGGTAGGAGGGGCCAGAGCATGGATAGTGGTATGTCATCATCATCATCAGTTCATCAGCACACAGTGTGTGCAGCATGTGGTGACGATGGCAGCTCGCCTTAATTGAATCAGGTAAAAAGGGAAAATGAAAGGATTTCTTTTTTCCCTTTTCATCTAGTAACCCACAACACGTTTAATTAAACTTGTCAGACAGACTGGCATCCAGATTCATTATCAGCAAAGAGGAAGGAGTATATTTATGCTACTGGGTTGCTGTTGTCCGTATTATGCATGTTTTCGTGCAGTCTGTATGTTGACAATAATAATATTACATAGGTATTATGTAGTATCAAGTAATTACAGTTTATTTCATCATCATCATCATCATATATTAATATTTGTCAAATAAAGTATAAAGTATAAAAACTTTGGAAGGTAGCTAGATGGATACCATCAGTGGAATGCACAACGAAAACTAAGGTCGGACTATTATCTCCATTTACAATGTATGGGACAGGTTTTTTAGTTACCATGGCAGTAAAGAACTTCCATTGTGCATACGGCTGCTTGTACATTTCCATGGAAAAAGTGACGGTTTACGGTTACCGAATTTTAAAAAGACCTAAAAGACTATATCTTATTTTAGGGGATAAACATATGTTTTGGTACATCATGCTTGAAAACAACTTATTGGAAACAAGACAGTCATGTAAACTGGTAGATTGTAAGATTTTAGGGGGTTGTCAGATTGGCTCGACATTCAATTTATACAACTTTCCTTTGTCGTTATAAAAAAATAAATCTCAGATAGTTCGAGGATTTCTCCAAAGAAATAGAAAATGAAGCAAAGGAGCCCAGATTTGTTGAACAAGTATTTATTGTATGTGTATAAGTTAAGCAAGTAAAAAGACTAATATTCATAACTAAGGAGCGCGTTTTCTTGCTACAAAATGAGATAAATGGGCAAGCCACTTTGCTTCCACATGGGTAAAAGTAAAATTGGTAAGCGGCTTAGCCAAAGTAAACATTCTGGAAAATGAGAAAACTTCTTCCTGTTACGTAGTTTAGGCTAAGTAGCAACTTGTCAGTCTATCCATGTATCTCTACTCCTCCTCAAGTATACTAACGACCAAAATCACTCTTTCCACTTTCTCTATTCCTTTTACCCTCCTTCTGTTTTTCATTTCTCATTCAACTTGTGCTACACATGAAACAATGAAGGCAAATGCCAGACAGTTTTGCTTGTTTGCGAGGATTTAACTCTGTCAATCACCCAATTTGTTGGTCGTATGGGGAATATTACTCAGGGAGATCAACTCCATGTCTTGAAGTAATGCTCTGTTTCATACATATGGAAGGCCTGAATATTCTGCCTTTAAAAGCCGGCTTGTTCGAGATATTTAGCTACAATGTTTTTGTCATTACCCTCATTTGAAAATAACTTGACTTTGGGTTTAGGTAAAAATAAAAACCTGACTGGATCATAGAGTTTTTCATTTTCCTCGGTATGCCTACAAAATTACGTTCTTCAAGGTGTCGAGATAGTCGAGAATGATGATATATGTCCATGGATTGTGTGGTTAATATGACAACGCTATACTTATTTATTTATGTATTTTTAATTAATATAATAAAATATCGAAATGTATTGTATTGTCGCTTTGATGCAGGTATATTGTATAATTTCTCTTAAACCTCATCTAATTGATGTACTTGTCACTTGTCGCACAGGCTTTGGTTTTACGGCTATTAGATGATTAGATTTACCTTTACCCATCAAAATTGTATTATTCATAATTGTGTTAATACCTTAATATCCG